>PVJX010027930.1:0-24391 GCA_004027295.1 Dolichotis patagonum
AAAAAAAAATACTCCAAAGAATCTGTTGAAAGCTACTAGACTGAATAAGTGTTTAGCAAGTTAACAAAATAAAAGACAATGAATTTAAACCAATTGCATATCCACGTACTGACAACGAACAACCGGAAATCACACAGGAGTTTCTAGGACCAACGGGTTGGACCTGTGCTCTGAGCAGGGTAGCTGCGTCCCCTTCCATCTACTTCTGGTGACCTCCATTTGGAAGAGGACAATGCCTTTGTCTCCAGAGACAGCCTCCACACACCGTCTCCTTAAACCCCCTATAATAGCAGGCAATGTTTCCCCAATCTGTTACAGGCTGATATCTTAACATGAAATAGAAAAGCATTGCCAGCAAAAATGAAGCTGAAAACAAAGACGGATAAGTAAAGGCCCGTTTTGTTTGTTTTGGTGCTGGAGATGGAACCCCAGGCCCCTTGCATGTTATACACACACACACTCTGTCTCTCACCTATAGCACCAGCTGCTATTTTTTTTTAACTATTAGATTCAATGGACATTAAATTGCTCCTCCACGTTGCTACAAAACTGTCTAAACGATGACACTCCACTTCTGTGCTCCTCGTGACCCGGTACCAATTTGCCACGCAGCTGAAGTCTGCAAACCATCCTCCACCTCACCTAACCTATATCTTCTCCCCAACGGCAAAGGACAGGTGGGCAGCTATTAAAAATCACGAGGAGCGTGGACCACCTGTGGTTGTGGGCAGGGGTGCAGTCTGCCGGATCCCAGCTTTGCCTCAAATCAGTTCAAACTCCAGGCAGCCAGCCTTGCCTTGTCCGACCACGATCCAAGCTTCCAAAGCTCCGACTCCCACAGTGAACTGCTGCTTGGAGTCCACGTGTGACCCTGGGCTGGTTTCATTAAATCTCAACCTGTTCGCTTTGCTTCCCTCTGCAACACTCATGAGAAAAATGTAATTCCCTCCTTCTTTATGTTCCTTCTGTTTTTCTTCTTCCTCATTCTTTTCATTTTCATTCCCTCCCTACTCTTTCTCTCCCCACTTCCTGTCCGTCTCTCATGCATTCAATTAAAGCAGAACTTGGGAAGTTAAACATTGACCTCCTACACCCTGGCGACTCTAGTGGCCCTCTGCGTGCCAGCCTCCAGCCCAGCGCTCTGCGCTCTGCCCCACCTGACCGGCTACCTTGGCGGTCCACCGTCACATCAGGGCCTCAGTTCCTGTCTCAGCGCTTCCTTCGTGGCTGGAATAGCACATACTCACCCTCAGCAAGCAACCGAGTGAGACCAGAGTGCTGCTGTTCCTCCGATGAAAGACGCGACCATTCCCCACATTTCACTCCGGATTTTTTTTTCTTTTTTGTACAGGGGATCGAACTCAGAACCTCACGATTGCCAGGCAGGCACTTAAGCCACTGAGCTAAATGCCCAGCTCACTCGTGATTTTCTGACAGGAAATTCTCTTAGCACAGTGCTCAGGATAAAATGAATGATTGTCAAAAGGAGACCGTGAAAGATTTTTTAGTCTTTTTGTCAAAAAGACACTGTTGGAATAGAATTACAGCTTCTGTAATTCAGTGGGTGCCACTGCGGATTTGAAATACACTTTACATGAAGTGTGACATTTTATGACTTTACAAAATGTAACCTGACGCTATCACTGAAATTGCATCCGGACCTCAGCCTAGAATGAAAAGTGAAGGCTACTCTGGGCTTGGGGTGCAGTTCGGTGGTACGGTTTTCCCCATACCCACAAGTATGGGTCCTGGGTTCACTCTCCAGGAACCCCAAAGGGTGAGAACATGGCACCATCACAAAAGTAAATTCAGTATTCTATTTTTCCAACAAGTAATTCTATATGTTTCCACAGGAAAAAATATTGGCTTTTTTTTTAAGGCTTTTAGAAAGGTTCATTAATAAAACTAGAAAAGTTCAGAATCAACTGATTTCTGCTTTTGTTTGTTTGTTTCTTCACTTTGGGAGAGTGATTTGCAAGGCTAGACGAGGAAACTGGGAGTAACAGAGAAGGTGAGTTTGTATTTTCTCTTCCTCCCTTCCTGCCAGGGTGGACCGATGTGAACAAAGGCTTCAACTGACCCCCCAGAAAAGGGAGTAACTGGTGAGGAGAATGAAGAAGCCTTCCCATAGCTGCCAGAGCAGCAAAAAGAAAAAACTCGTGAGCGCTTCCCCTGAGGGGCTAACCCTGGAAGCAGAGGAGCAGTGGCCCTGGCTCTCAGAGCCCTGCCTGGAGGTGAGCAAGGAGGCAAAGGAGACTCAGCCTCCGCTGGGGGACAGGATGCCACTGGGCAGAAATTGCAGTCTGGGAAGAGCATGATTTTGCCTTCCTGGATGGTACAGCACCGTTGCAGACAAAGGACTACTGGAAAGTCTACTCAGAAATAGCACCGTGTGCATTTGCTTTCAGTCTTACCAGGCTTCAGGATCCATTAAAAGAGAGTTGGCCCAGCAGCAGATCTCGGCGGACACCCCTACTGGTTGAGGTATCGTGGCCTTGGTGTCACCCAACCAGCATTTTCTAACCAAGGCAGGCAGGGCACCCATGCTGGCGGCATTTAGTCACCAACTCAGTGTCAGACCCTTGGGTGCAGGCCAGTAAAAAGCACAAATATTCCTCACTGTTTTTAGCCGTGACGTTTTCTGCTAGCATTTCAGGTCATTGTAGGAAAATTTTAAAAATGAAGACAATTTCACTGTTACATAATATTTGCTTTTCTTTCTCTCTCTCTCTTTTTGGTGGTACTGAGGATGGAATCTAAGGCCTTTGCACTGAGTTACAGCCTCAGCCCCACTCTGCCTTTTTAAAGTTTTAAGATAAAGTTTCGTTACATAACCAAGTTGCCCAGGTTCACTCAAACTGCGATCCTGCCTCAGCCTCCTGGAACTCTGGAAACATAAGCGTGAGCCAGAGCTTGACTAATGTTTGTCTTAAGGAGAAAAAAAAATAGAAATAGTAAAGTTATTTTTGAGCAGAATTATCCCTAAGATTCTCGCTTTTGTTTGGCATTGTTTCGGATTAAACTTTAGATTTTGTTTTTCATTTTTATTCAGTGTTTATTTCAACTGTACACAACAATGTAGCTACCGCTGTGCTAATTTCAGGGTCTGGACTTTCCTCTCCTGAACACTCTAGTCCAAATCCCGAGTCTCAGGCTTACCGTAAATAGAAATTCAATTACAACCGATACCCAAACGGGCAGTTTGTCAGCCAGGGAGAGGAAAGGTGATCTGCAGCATGTCCCTGCGTGCACACTATTTCCTGAGCAGAATTTACTGGGTTAATTATAAAAATTAGAAAGGAGGCCTGGCTCAAAACCTACACTGAAAGAGACTAAAAGCAGAAAGGAAATAAAAATATGGAAACACATGAGGAAAAGCCTATCTTTTTTTCAAGTAGTGTTGCAGTAATAACTCCTGTTTTGCGGTGGTTTCTCTAGCGCTCAAAGGCTTTCAGGACCCTGCTGCTTTGGGCCTGTGGCGAGGCAGCACACTGTGGTGGGAGACCTGTGACCAAGCAACCTGCTCACCTCAGGACAGTGAGGAAGCAAGGCCCACGGAATTCTCGTCCACACATCGGCAGGAGGAAGCCACTGCGTTCCTGGGGCTATCATCTTACAAATGGAAACAATGGAGCGGCATGGTAGTCAGCTGCCAGGGTTTGGACCCAAAATGCCCCACAAAGCTCATGTTTTGAGGACTTGGTCCGCAGTACGGCAGGGTGGAGAGGCAGGGCCTTGGGACTTCGTGGCTGTGAGGGCTGTGACCTCCTCAGTGGATGAGCGGGTTGAGGCGTTGATGGCACGGTGTGCTGTTCTGAGGTGAGCAGACCTCGGCAGGTGGGCCTGTTTGGAGAAAGCAGGTCGCCAGGGGCATGCCCCGGAAGGGAACGTTTTGTCTGGAGGCCCCTTGCTCTCTCTCTTTCTCTGCTTCCTGGTCTCCCTGAGGTGCGCAGCTCTGGCCTACCGCATGCTCCTGTCTCATTAAAGATGATCATGAACACAAGTCAAAACTAGAAGCCAAAAAATGTTTAAAATATTTTTAAACATTTTTAAACATTTAAAGAAAAATTTAAATATTTTTAAACATTTAAAGAAAAAATATAACAACAAAAACAACTTTCAGTCCCCTAAACTGACTTTCTTAGGTATCTTGTCACAGCGACAGGAAGCTATCATCAGATTTCCATTCACATACCACATTCCTGAGATCAGTGGTCTTACAAAGGGAAAGGTTTATTTTAGCTCCCAGGTTCATAGGTTCCGGTCAATGATCAGTTGACCCTGTTGCTTTGGGCCTGTGGTGAGGTAGCACATAACAGCAGGCACCTCATGGCAGTTTGGAGGCAAAGACAAAGGAGAACGACGATACCAGAGTCCCATAATCCTCTCAGAGGGTACCCCTTGGCGACCTAAGCTCTTCCTCCTAAGGTCCACCTCCCTTTAGTGCCGCCCTGCAGCATTCCAATCCAAAGGGTAGCAAACTGGAAGGTGGCATGGTTTATTCAAGCTCGCTTGTCAATAGAGAGGTTTGAACAGCTGGAATGGCACACACGTGCAATTCCATCAGCTCAGGAGGCTGAGGATGACAAATTCAGGCCCAGCTTGGGCAACTTAGTGAGACCTTGTCCCAAAATAAAAACAAATTAAAAAAACCTGCAGTCCAGTTAGGGCCTCACTCTGCTGGGAGTCCCAGAGCCTGCCACCTGTATCCACCTTTGAGACCTGGGGTGACGATCAGAAATTTTCCCAAACAGAGTACAGCTGAGCGTTCAGAGGCCACACCAAAGCTGGAGGATAGAAGGTCGGCGGTTGGAAGCAGATGGTAGGGTGGCATTCTGATGCCAACAGAAGGAGAGGTATAGCTTTGTGGCTGCCTAGGATAGAGATGTTGTAATTAGCTGAGAAGTCCTTACCATGGACAGAATACAGAAAGTGGCCCAGTGTTGGCTGCAGTGGAATGGAGGGGGCCTGTTGAGCGTGACCTGACCAGATGTCTCTTCTTAGATTTTCCAGAGGATCTACGTTCTTTCGTATCCACCACAGTGCACATTCAGTGCCCACTGACAGTACGAGCTGACCAAGAAGAGCTGCTGAGGACTGAGGCTGCAGCCCATGCTGCGTTAGATGACCTGTCTGCGCTGACCTTTCATGAAATGCTCATGGAGGCATTCATGAGGGGACACGAGTTCCCAAAAGGTGATAGCACAGGCCTGGCCCTTCCCCTGCCTCCTTTTGGGGCCCCTGATAGAGAAGAGGGAAACAGAGATCCCACAAGCTGAACTGGAAATGATCCACCTGGAGAAGCCAAACCTACAGACTGTAAAAGCCATGCTGGGTGGACTTGATACACTGCTGGCCCAGAAGCTTCGTCTCAGAACCTCTGGACTGCAGGGCCCAGAGCCACGGCTCATGCCTGGTCACCAGAGGCCTCGTATAGGAGCCAAACAGTGGGCAAATGTCCAGGGACAAAGTGACCCTTGAAGGTAATGGCAGACCTAGCCAGGAGTAGAACTTAAAATAGATAATTTCCAAACCTACCTCACTGAGCGGGGCTGGCAGAGAAGACATTTGGTTGATCTGTGCTTACCTGAAGCCATTTGACATCTTCAACGGTGTCTGGGAGATACCAGAGCTGTTTTCAGAAAGCACAAGGGCACAGCTTTGGTGTGTGCGATTTCTGACACTGTTTGCTCCTTTCCTGGGCCAAATGAGAAATCTGCAAAAACTTGCCGTTTTCGTTTTCTACAGCAAGTCCCGCAGCACCACAGAAAGCAACGCTGAATACATAGCCAAGTTCATTTGTCATCTTGTGAGCTGCACGGCCTCCAGAAGCTGGACACGGGGCACACCTGTCTCCTCAAAGCCACCCGGACCAGGTTCTTGGGAGCCTGAAGACACTGTCTCAGTGGATAATGCTTAGGAGGCATTATCCTCAGATTGGAAACATCTGCCACCGTCAGCGAAGAGGCCTGAATCTCAGAGGAGTCCAGTTGACCAAATTTAGTTCCAAATCCTTCAAACTTCTGGTGGAAAAAACTGCAGCACCCTGGCCACTCTGGACTTAGAAATGTTGGATGACGGAGTCCCAGCTCAGTACCATCCTTCTGGCCCTCGGTCACTGCTCCCAGCTTACCAGTTTCAGCTTCCATGAATATGATATCTCCATGTCTGCCTTGAAGGACCCTGAGTCACACTCAGTGTGAGCCACTTAAGTCTGCAGTAGTACCCTGCTCTGCTGGTAAGCTGTGATGACATGAGTGATCTGCAACCAGGTCATTCCCTCCAAGTTGTGTTGAGCTCACAGATACCCTGAGGACTAGGAGGAGCTAAAGATGGTTGTGTTTGGTGGTTTCTGCGAAGACTGTCTTCACCAGTTTCTCTACCACCAGGAGCCCAGCCGTGTCCCTGTGAGCAGTGGTCTCTTCCTTCAACCACCACCACCTTGAGCACACGCACTCCATCTTGCCTCGCCACCCTGAGTCCATAGGTTCCAATCCTTGGCACGGTTGTGTGAAGAATGTCCGTGAGGAAATGCAGTCTTGTGGGTCTTGGGAGCTTGGCAAAGTGAGGTAAAATGGAATTCCTGAATGCATGGTTGTATTGCTTAGTTTTCCCACTGCTGAGTCAAAATACTTGACATCTGCAACTTAAAGGATGACAGATTTATTTTGTCTCAAACTTCAAAGGTTTTGGTTGGCTGAGAGGCAGAAATATCACAGCAGAAGGGCATGGTGGTTTAACAGAGAGCATGCAGCCTGTTCTTCCTGATTTTGAAGCATGTTAAACTGCTCTGTGCTGATACGCTACATCATAATTGTTCATGAAAGTAACATGCTTTCTGCAGGACATATTGAAATTTCAATGTTGTTAAATCAAAATGCAGTACTTCTCAACTACCTTAAGCAAATGTAAGCATGGAAAGGTATACTGAGTGTCTTAGTTACTTTTCTCATCGCTGAGACAAAATACACAACACCCAAAGTTAAAGGAAGAAAGGTTTATTTTGGCTCACAGTTTTTTGGCTGGCTCCAAGGCAGAATAGCATGGCAGAGGAAGATTGAAAAGGAGAAACGGTTCATGGTGGGCAGAAGGCAGGAAGCAGCAAGTGAAGAGGGAATCCTCTCTCTGTCCCTTGTGTTCTATCCAGGCCGCCCAGCCTTAGGCCACTCACATGCAGGGTGGAGCACCCTTAATCTTAGCATCACACCAGGCATAAAACCCAACATCACATCCTTAATCCCAGCACCACGGCTGTAGATCCTGCAACCTCTGGAAAGCCCCATCTATGACCACACTGGGCTTTGGAGGGGCATCTAGACACAAAGCATAACAAGGAGCAAATTAAAGACGCTCACAGGTTAGGAAACCACAACAATAACACGCAAAAGTCACTGAGTCTTTGAATCTATTCAAAGGCTACTGCAGTCTAGCTCTTCCTTGGGTAAAGTCACCGTGGCAGCTGCTGCCACCTGTGTGTCTTTTCTAAGCAGTGTGATGCCTTATGAAAAAACAGTACTTAGCAGTTGCAACTGACATTCACAGCTTTGTTAGGAATTGAGCTAAGTCTTTATTTGCATTATCTCATTAATCCTCTCAGCAACACAAAGTGTTGTCAATCTCCATTATGTAAGGGAGGAAACTGAAGAGTTATTTAGCCCCAAGTGACACCACTAATAGCAGGTTGAGGCTGACCTTGAATCCAGATCCCTCAGAGGCCAAAACTATGTCTACTCATAGCAGCTAAGCAAGCTATAAAACCATTAAGATGGGCAATTTAAAGAGCTGCTTTGCACAGAAACAAGTTACACAGGGCATCGGAGGGGACTTGCACAGGTCCTGCTTCAACACAGCAAGGAGCTGTATTTTCCCAGAACAGGGAGGAGGATGAAGCCAAAGGCAAGGGCTAGAGGGACTATTGTGGGGATGGGCACCGTGAAGAGGGTGTTTTGTTTTTTTGTTTTTCCTTTTAGTCTTTTGCTGTCTGGTGGTCAGTGGGAGGCCAGCAGAGGCCCTGGGCCAGTGGCTTCTCTGCAGGCCACCTTTCTGTGCACGGGTTAGGAACCAGCCCAGCACTTGGGCTACTGAAGCCCCGTTTGCATTAACGAAAATCCCAGGACCCTGCTGAACCTAATTCAATGCTGAGAGCCATGAAAAATAACTCCATAAATCTTCCACCTATGAAGAAAAGGCTGGTTTCCCAGGTTGGGATAAACAAATTGAGCATTTCAAAGCAACATGGGAGAAATTCACCCCAATTTGCATGCTAATGCAGACAAACAACCTCCCTGTTAGATGACAAGGTGGAGGATACTGGCTTTTATTTTGAGACCACTACCCACCCAACCCGCAGTGTTTGTCACAACCCAGTCTCTTAAACACGGAGCTCATCATAACCAGTGCCCCAAGTGTCAGAACAGGGGATGGCTCTTGACAATTCACAGTCCCGGATTCACAAACCAGTCAGCTTTGGCCACCATGCTCCAGCCAACCTGGGAAACTGGTAGGAGCTAAGAGTCCCAGGGCACTGAGCTCTGAATCCAGCACTGTAATGCTACGCCAGGCTTTGCAGAGAGAGCGCATCTTCTTATTTCCAGGTGCATGTTATTTTTTTATTTTGGTGCTGGGGATTGAAGCCAGGGCTTCACGCTCTACCGCTGAGCTACCCCCAATCAGCCACTCTTGCCTGTGAGAGTGCCACTTGCAAAGAGGTAGAGTTCTCTTTTCCACACTTGCTCATATTCTTAATCACACCACTGAAAGCAGATTGGCATTGATTTGAGCCAAAGTTCATTGAAAATACAAAAATAAATACATGCAGCATATATAGAACATTTTAAAAATATGAATAAGTGAAAGGCACACGAGAAACTAGAAACAATATAAGAACTGGAAGTTGGTTGAGTAATCCCAGCATTCTCAAAGGCTGGGACAGGAGAACAGCAAGGCCAAGTCCATCCTGGGCAGTTTAGTGTCTCAAAAACAAAATCAAACAAAAGAATTGGGAGCCATGAATAATCATTTCCCCACACATGCATTTGTTTCATTCAAAATATACCTTGGATTTTTAAAGTATTTTAAAGAAAACATCATATAATAATACAAGAAAAGAAACACACTCAGAAGTCTAAATTACTAAACTATGTATGGCAGCAAAAAAGGTAGCTGAGCTTTGAAGGGGAAGCCGAGAGCCATCGATGGGTGAAAGAGACCTACAGCCTCTGCAAGCTCCTCTTCCTCGGGGCGGTGGCCTGCAGCGAGCTCTGTGGAGATGGACCAGGCCAGGCTGCCCCTTCCGGCTTCACCACCTTGGACCAACAGAACTGTCTGTGGCTGTTCTGGCTTCCCTATTAGAATGCCATGTGATGGAAACTTGGATACCCTAAAACACGCAAAAGAAAGTACACTCACAGTTTAAAGGAAGTTAATGATCTACTTCCAGGTGAGAACTAGCATCCTTAATTCTGCTTGGAGACTGTACCAAATTTAAAAGGCAGACTGAGCCATTTGACCTTAGCAATGCTTCATTAATTTTCAGGCCATTTGAATTTTTTTCTCTTCAACTCCCTTCACTAGCAAACTGGCATCTGTTGGGTTTCCCATATAAAAATTATTATTGGTGCTGGGGCCTGGAACATTCTAGGCAAGTGCTTTACCACTGAGCTGCGCCCCCAGATAACTATAGAGAATTATAATCTGCAGCCAGGCATGGTGTGGATGCTTGTAATTACTTTGGGGGGCTGAGGCAGGAGGATTACAAATTTTGAGTTCCACAAATCTGGGCAATTTAGCAAGACCTAGTCCCAAAATAAAAAATAGGGCTCAGGGCTGTAGTTCAATGTGAAGGCCTTGGGTTCAATTCTTAGTAACACAAAAGGGGGAGAAACAAATACACACACACACACACACACACACACACATAATCTGTAAAATAATACATTAGAATAGAGAAACAAAAAAGAAAGACTGCATTTGGTCATTTACTCATAACCACAATCAAGATAGCTAATGAGGAAAATCCTTAATCGGGTCTTTATCTAATTCTCTCCTTTAGATTACTCAAGTGTCCAAAGGTTACTACTAATCACAGGTCTCTCCCACTGGGACTTCACTGTTCAGTCCCTAACTCCAGGGGAAAAGTACTACCAATGAAAGCCCATGGTTATCAAAACCACATCTACTCAGTTTAGTAAAAAATGCTTCGATGTGGACATCTAACCCTTAAAATGCAGAAACTGCCTTGAGGAGTGTGGTGTTTTTCCACTGTCCTCGTGCGTTCCCTAGGGAAATTCCGAGGGGGAAGAGACCAGGGATAAAGAGCTTTTTGTATTTCTCTTGAGTTCAACTGCTAAAGCAGTTTTTGTTCCATTAGGTTTGTAATGCAAGATTTTTCTGAGTAAATTTGCACGTCAGCCCCTGCATTTATTAATTCCTCACAACTAACTTGGTCTTCACTTGTCTGCAAACAAATGCCAAGTTCCAGCATCTACTATTGGACCATATCGAGAACTGATAAATGTAGACTCATCCCAGGCTTACAAAGCCTACTTGATTAACATAACATATAAATGGCTTGCCATACATAGTTATCTGCTGATCCTTCCTGGGTTCTACTCAGATTTAGTCCAACATCAATCTAATCCGCTGGACACAGGTACCTAATCACCACCTGAAATTACCCCTTGAGGTGACCTAGCCTTCGGCTACTAGCTAAAATGAATCTTTCACAGTCGTGAGGAATGACACAAGTCCTAAGATATGATCTGTTTACCGAAGCATCTCCAAGATTGCATATCAATGCCTTTCTTGTTACCCTTTTCACATGCATGGAATGGGGAAAGTGTCTGCAGTTTTGCTGGTGGAGGTTCCCTAACAATAAGTACTTTACAATTCTAAAAAGCAGATCCGCTGGAAAATGGTGCTTTGCTACAAGAAAGAAAACTGGTTAAACTCAGCTTGGCTGCCTCCAAGCTCTGTCTCCACACTTCTAAAACGACAGAACAGCAGATGACAGTGCAGCTGGCAGATCAGTGTGCACAGGGTGAGAGTGTAAGCCGGACTCCCAAATAAAGAGGTGGGCCTGGTGGAAAGCGGATTGCATTATGTCCTGGGATCTCGAATTCTCAGATCAGTGATCTGTCCTTTCAAGTCAGCAGACGGAGGGCAACATTGACAGAATGAATTAGGAAGGCGGAAGGGGAGTGAGTGGGTATCTGGAGCAGTTAATTTTTCCATTTTAATTGTGACCCACAGAGCAACAAACTAAATTAACTCTCTCCAGAAAAATTAAACGATTCTTCACTAACTAGCCACCCTTGTCTCCCCCTGAGAAAAAGAATTCCCAAAATTCCAAAAACCAGTTGTGGTATGATTGTCTCTTGCTAGGGGCACTATGGGACACAGTGTAACTGATAGTAGCATTTGGTCAGAATGTATCCTTTAGATAAAAGCCATGCAAGGGCCACAGAAACAGTATCTGTGGCTCACTGTGGAGATTAGCCCCGCCAAGGGCCGAAACTAAGAGCTTCATTCCGCCATGCACAGGGGCACCTCAGTTCACAAACTGCCTTTATTCTACGATTTTGGGAAAAAATGGCCATGCTTGTATTTGTGTGGGAAACATGTGCAAGGCTGTGTTTGTCACCCAACGCAGAGTGTGCAAACAAAAACAAATGTTGCCGAACACTTCTATTTGCAACCAAAGAGCTTATAAACAAAAGCATTCACAACTAAGGTACCATTGTAACAGAACATGAAGTAAGTACATGGGTTCAAAATATTCCTATCAGTAACCCTGCACATTATTTCAAAAGGAAACAATTACAAACCAGCATGTTGAGTAGACCCAAGAAAAGCACAGGAAGAAGCAGTAAACTTCGTGTTAGAAACGCTAAATGAAGTCTGCAGGTATTAAGGCCTGCAAATCTCAAATAACCAAAGACTTGAAATACTAAAAAGTAAACACAGCCACTGTATAAAAATAAACACAAGGTCTCTAATTTTAAGGAATATTCATCTGAGATTTTTTTAAATTTTTGTTTGTTTTAATGTGTATGTGTGGTTTTTGCTGTTTAGCTCAAACCTATGCCCTTACACAGTTAGGTAAGCAGTCTACACCGAGCTGCAGCCACGGGCAATCTGTGACCAGTGTGTTAACAGAAACAGCTACAGTACTTTTTTTTTTTTACTTTTTGTTTTTGGTGCTGGACACTGAATGTAAGGTCTTGCACTGTAATACATTTTCACAATAATCCCAGTCCTATAAAGTTTTTAATCACTGCCCCCACTTACTTACCAGGCAACAACACTGCGCTCTCAAAGGACTTACATAATGTGCCTAGGTTTGGTTCATACAGCTTTGGAGGTTTAAAGCTAAATAAATTAAATAGGCTGAGAGGCACAGAAGAGGACCAATTAGAGGTTGTAAGAAAAAAAAAAAGCTGTCCAGGCCCCAAAAAGACCAGCCCTCCAGTCATGACACTAGATGCCACCGCTTTCAAGCTTTTAGCCTATAATCAACCCAGATTGAACCCAGATTTACAAGCCCTTCAGAGGAGAGCTTTGAGATTTTCTAAAGCAGACATGTTTGGTATTTTAGAAGGTCAACCCCCCTATGGTGCAGTGTTTCTAATAAAATCAGTTCAACAAAAATTAGAGACACACAGTCAATTCCTAGGAAGCCTCTGAGCCATTCAAAATAAGGGGAGGGGGCATCACATAAAAGAGATCACCATCAGATCAGCTCTTTCAAAGGGGTAAGGTATAAGGGGTGTTGGTACAGAATATTGCGACAAGTTTAGTCCCGTTTGTCTCTAGTTTGGTTCAATTTCCACTTAGAAAGGAAACGGGGGTGTCCTAAGTCCGTATTAAACAAGGGCCGCTCCTGATTAGCCCGGTCTTGCACCAACACCTCAACATCACACGACTCTAGGACAAAAAAATAAACCAACCATCTGTCCTATCTCCTGGTGGTGCCAATTTCTAGTCTTGAGGGCAGCAAAGTCAGGTCTACAGCCTCAAGCATCCAGTACGAAGAACAAACAGCTGTTTTCACCCACCTCCCACTCATTTCTGGTCACACCAGCCCAGATCCAAGACTTTCCTGCAGGATGGGTTCACCGATTTCAAAATGTTTCCATGCACATAAACTTAAATCCTTCATTGTTATTTCCTAAGGAACTGCCAAGCTGAAGGGAACGCCTGAGGAGGAAAACCTGTTGACACACCTGACACAAAGGAAGCTACTTATGGAGTCAATGGTCATTGCCTAGCATGACACTGTACTCGGCCGTCAAGCAACAAAACGGCTGCCATGTGGTCAGGCGCCACAGTGCAAGTAAGGGTAGAAATTTCACCGCTGCAAAGTTTTAACAATTCTCTCTCTAACCAAGCTTGGAGGGTTGGGTTTAACAATTCCTTAATTCCCTCAAAAACTAACACCCTTGTGAAGGATGGTGGTATAGCTACACGGTAGAACAAGGCTAACACCTTCTTAACATGCACTTAGCCTCTTGGGCTGGGGGCCACAGCGCCAAAAAAATGAGACGTGAAATATCTCTCATAAAGTATGCATGTTCAAAAAGCACAATACAGGGCCGGGAATTTAGCTCAGTGGCTTAAGTGCCTACCTGGCAAGCGCAAGGTCGTGAGTTCGATCCCCGGTACAAAAAAAAAAAAAAAAAGCACAATACAAATTGCCATGTATTAAAATGTGCACTTATTCCATTTCCTAATTTGTTTGGGGCAGTAGTCTATTAACTGTTGAACTAATGTTCTCATTTTTGTACTCGGCATTTCAGTCTAAGATTCTCTCATGAACTTGCCTACTTGCTGTCTTCTTAGGGGACCCTAATTATGCTTACCATAAAACAGTCTGGTAAAAGTATGCAGAATGTTTTTAAGATTAACACAAGAAAAATTTCACCTTCACATATGCAGGTTGTTATTTAAGCAAAAATTTCAAACATACAAAAGAATTGGGGGAAAAAACCCACCATAGTAAATTATTCGCACATTTAAAGTAACAAAGATCCATTTGGCTGGGGGAGTACACAGATAAGGTATAGGTTTAAGTTCACCTGGGTTACATTACCAAACAGAAATACTTAATCCTCCTTACCTGGGTTAGTAACTGGCTAAAGCCCACATTCTAGCTGGTTATATTAATAAATGGCTGAGGGCAAGAAACCTAGTAGCATTGTGTTATTTAAATCTCAATTGGCATATGATGTTCACCACTTAAAATCTTTCTAAAGATTGAGGAAAGTTAGAGAAAAAAAGTGTAACAGTGTTGAAGCACAAAGTTTGAAAACAAGGAGCACTGTTAGTAAAGTTTAGCTAGTTTCAAAGTCAAAATACTAAATTGGAAAGCCAGGGATGCTGGTAGACTGCAAATTCAAGCCCAGTTCAGGCAACTTAACAGCTTAGGGAGACTCTGTCTGAGACTAAAAAATTTTTTAAAAGGGCTAGGGATTTAGCTCAGTACAAAAGCCCTGGGTTCTAGCCCCAAAACTGGGAAAAATAGGTTAAGATAATAAATTAGTACATGAACTGTAGAAGTGGACAGTTGCTACCTTCACTCACAAACCTGTTTTTATGATGGTAGAGGTGGACACATTTTAAAAGATACTGGATCAAGCTGATGAATGATACCTTTGCTATGGCAACTTCCAAAATTCAATCCTATCTGATCTAGCATAAAGAAGTTTAGGAATTTCCTTAGGGCTGCAGGTACAGGCCAGGGGTCGTGTGTACTTACCACGCACAAGGCCCTGAGTTTAATCCCCAGCACCAAATATAATAATACAGTAATTCTCAGATGAAAGGTAACAACAGAATTATCAACTTAAAAAATACGGAGATAATGTAGACCAGTGTAAGAAAATTACACGTTTGAGAATAAACAAGATACTGGTCTTCCTCAAAAGAAAAACCGAAATCAAGCTTTATATAATTAACACGTACTCTCACGTCCTTCCCACACGTGTGTTTTTGTTTTACGGTGCCAGAGATGAAACCCAGGGCCTCCCTCGGGTGTGCGAGGCAAACACTCCACCACTGAACCACATGCTCAGCTTGCCTCCCCGACTTAAGGTTTTAATTTAGGAAAGACACTACTAAATTTCAGGCAAAAAATATATATATTTTAAAAATCTTTACAACGAAACAGGATGTAGGAGCTTACATAGAGCACAGCTAGTTTATTTAGGGACTCGATCCCAGCGCCTCTGGATGCAAATAACCCTGGCAACAGTGTACATAGTCTTCTCTCTGCTTTTTATAATTTTAAAGCAAATAATATATTTGACTGTACTCAAGTCTGTGCAAATAATCCTTCAGAAGAAATTCCAAGGTTCTGTCTGCAGAGGGTCATTCTGCCTCTGGAAGGTGATTAGATTAAGTGTTTTGTCTCCAGATAAAGTGCTCCTGTCCAGCAGAACTCAAGGCCTTCGGCGCTGGAGAAGTGTAGGAGAGATAAGACTCCGTCATACGAACTCCAGCTTCCCGTGGCCGCTGTACATGCCCCAGTGAACCAGGGAGAGAATCTTGTCGTTGCTGAGGTCTGCGTGTCGCATTTTATCACAGGTCAAACAGCAGTTCTCGTGCCCGCTCACCGGCACCATGCACTCCAAGTCTAACTTCGCCACCTGGCCCTTTTTGGAATGGTGTCCATGAAAGCTATAGTGCAAACGAGACAGCATCTGCTGTCGCTGGTCCTGCAGCCTCTTGTTCTCACTCCGGAGCATCCTCAAGGCCAACATAATCAGCAACACTAAAATCAGCCCACCAGCGATAGGCACGGCAATCACTGCTGCCCGGAACCACAGTTCTTTGGAGGAAGTCAGCTCCTGCACCTTAGTGATAAGGTTTCTGCTGCCATCCTGCTGGTATCTGTTTCCTTGTCCTAAGGGAGGACAAACAGAATGATCAGACTGGAGGTTCTTCAGAGGCATTCAGGACCATCTGCCCATTTTACCTGAGCAACACCTTCAAAAATAACTCACAAGTAGATCAATTATATTTAGAAAATCAGTATTGCAAAACTATCCAAAATAGCTTAGACACAACACTGTTGACAGGCCATCACGTGGGAGATATAATAAATGGCCTTTTTAATGTCTTCAAAATGTTGAAAAAACAGGCAAAACCTATTATGCAGACAGACATCTAATGCTCAGCAGACAGAAAGCTGCTCAATAGAAACCCATCTTTGCATTCAGCGCTTCCTCTCCCCCTCTGCTGTCTCTAATTACATTAGCAACGAAATCAATAGCAGACACACAAAGTGGAGGCTGTCACAGGTCCACCCAGCAGCAGTCTCCCAAGTGGCTTCCACCCACCTGAGGCGTCCCCCCTGGGTGGGGAGAGGACGTCGTGCAGCCCCCTGTAATTGCACATGTCTTCGTGGCAGCATTCCACCTTGGGCACGGGGCTGCCCGAGTGGTTCTGGGCCTGTTTGGCTTGGCAGACGTCTGCTGTGCTTGTGAGAGAGTCCAGGCAGCCATGGGTGAGTGGGGAGTTTGTGTTCTGAGGATCGAGAAGTCTGGAGAAGCAGGCGCCCAGCTCGGACTTACACATATAACCAGTCGCCACGCAGTGGGCAGCATCGCAGTAGCATCGAATTTCTCCTGAAAACAATGGGAAACCGCGTCAGACTCTGAGACCAGAGAGAACCAGGCTAAGTCCCAAGTTCAAAGGCACTAATTTTAGATTCAAGATGAGTGCTTACAGGGCCATGCCACGTATAATGCAAATGGCCTCAAAGCAGCCAGTGCTTAAAGCTCAATTAATTAAATGTCACTTTACCAAGTACTGAGTCTCACAGCAGATTTCTGAAGAGGTATATAGTCGTTTTTGAAGGAAAAGTCATCCCTAACAGTTTCTTCTACCATAAAGTTTTAAGTCACATTATTTATTCATTTTAATCCTACACAATCATACAGCATAAAAATGTTAGGCTCTGTCAGTATAAATATTTGATCGGAACTACTGAATTGTTTACTATCCCGAAGGACTGGGCCAAGATTTAAGAGCTTGAGCTAACACCTTATAAAGTTATTAACTAGAAACACAACAATCTAGAAATTGCCCAGGTCAGGAGGTTTTAAAACTATGAAACTAGGCAGCTATTTGCAACCTCTCTAGAAAAGGCCAACTTTGCCTATAAAGATCTTTTCATGCAGAGGAGCTTTTAGTCAGTATATTGTAAAACAGGAACTAGGCAGTTTACAATTAGTGGTTTGCTTGCCAAAGTCAATTTCTTTCAGCCCAAATGGAAAGTCATAAAAAGGGGGAGGGGATGCAGCGCTGCAAGGCAAACCTCTCTCTCCTCCTCCTCCTCCGCTTTACATGCAATTTAACGTGTGGCCTGAAAGGGAAAACATCGAAACTGCAAACCCTCAGCTGGTTCAATGAAAACTCCTTAAGGAAACCTCAAATTTTTCTACGGGCAGTGATTAAAAGTTTCCTTTATAAAAACTTATTCTGTGATTTGCAAAGGCTGTGTTAACATGTGTCACCATGCAAGATTTGAGGTTTGTGCATCAATGCCTAGTGTTTGAAATAATCAGTACCTGGAAGTTATCCCTAACAACGGTGCTATCCAAGAGGGCACTTCCTGGTCACTGTCACCCACCACAGCCAACACCACTTTCCGGCAGCAGACAAATGCACCCAACCTTTCTTTCTTCCCAG
This sequence comes from Dolichotis patagonum, assembly GCA_004027295.1. Classification (NCBI taxonomy): domain Eukaryota; kingdom Metazoa; phylum Chordata; class Mammalia; order Rodentia; family Caviidae; genus Dolichotis; species Dolichotis patagonum. The sequence continues at coordinate 17,692 of PVJX010027930.1, forward strand.
TTCCCAATCTGAGATCTGTTTGGGGAATTAAACACGGGCACTGTGGCTTTACATTCACCTTTCTTCCTCCCCTGTTTTGTGAATGCCCGAGCAAGGTGTCGCATTTAATTATCTGTCCAAGTTCCAGGCCACCACATGCGGCACCTAGTTTTCACCAGCACTGCTAATTTTTTCGCTCTAGGAAAAATCAGCCCGGGACAAAACACCAATCTTTGGCAACCACAAACAGACAAAGCCAGAGGTTCTGCTCCTAAGTTTCCAACTGTTATCCTGGGTTTGGGTCCAAGGCCCTTCCTTCCCCGGCCTCCAGTTTGAAGGAAGAACCTTGCTCTGCAGTAACCTGCTTTTTCCACCTCTTTCCAAGGCTGCTTTGCTGCTCACCGGTCTTAGGTGGTGATGCCTGTATATCCCTAGGCTGACTAGTTCCATACAGATTGGAAGTATAAATGAAACAGACTAAAAGTCCATTTTGAGCCTATTAGCCTTGACCTAGTGCAGAAAAGGAAAAGTGAACACAAACTTCCATGTTTACAAGGGTCTATTTAAAATACTGCACTTTCAGTCACCTAAAACAGTCTAATAAAATTCTGACAGGTAACTGGGAAAGTTCTAAGACTTTCTTTGAAGAAAAAAAATTGGGAGCTGCACTTCAGCCAAGAGAACGGACTTTTGTGTCACCGTATTAAAACTATATTTCTGTAGTTTCATAAAGTTTCTTCCTGCGGCATGCGAAAGGCCAGGAGGGGACTGGTATTTTGAAACAGGGAACAATGCCCTTCTGTTTCCCCCCTTTCTACTTACTGTATGTGGTGATTAAACAAAAATGTCTGCTCCAGTCAAGATGGCTACAGGAGAGCCTGCTGGCTTCGTTCAAAGCGTTTGAAGTCCGCAGCACTCAGAAATCTCTGATCCCCTAATTATATCATTATCAGGCACATAGTTTCGGTATCTGCGACTTCAAGTCAGCCTCAGTCCCTCCCTCTCCTGTCGGCCTTTGATAGGGCCAGGAGGCTCCCTCGGCAGCCGGCGAGGCTGTTATTTAGGTTAATTACACCCTTCCTTCCAAAATAAATAAATACTGTAGCACATCACCCTCGCGGGCCAGCTTATCCTTTAACCTCAGGCCTGCTACATGGCAATTAGAGAAAAGTGGGGGCTGCGAAGGCTAAATAATGCTTCCTATTTTTAAAAATATGACCCCTTTGGAGCACAGGAGCTGGAGACCCAGCAGGGGGGAGGTCAGGGACCCCAGATCCCCAGGCTGGGCTACCGCGCCTGCAGAGAGCGGCAACCGACCTAGGGAACCGCGCTTCTTTTTTGGGGGGGAAAAGGGGGTGCGCAGTGTTTGTCAAATTTGAGCGGAGTGGGAAACGGGACTCTGACAGAACCTCCTCCTCCTAGACACTCGGGAGCAACGCAGCACACTCCCGCACACCTACACCCTGGAGACCGCACACCCCGGTCACACCCAGACACACTCGGGGACCCGTGCACTGCAAGGCGCGCACACTCAGGACCCGCAGCCTCGCAGACACACTTTCGGAAACTGGCAGACCGACACGGGCTCGGGGTGCGCACACACTCGGAAACACCACGCCACACCCGCAGCGCCGCACCAGGCTCCGAGGCGCACGGCCCGCCCGCCCTCGCCGGGCTCCCCGGAACCCAGGGGCTCACGACCGGCGCTCGCCGAGGTGAGGCTGCACCCGCGCAGCCCGGGGTCGCGGGCCGGGCCACCGCGCGGCGCCGAGGAGCACCGGCCCGCGACTCCGAGCGGGCGTGGCCCCCGCACGCCCCACACCGCGCCCCGACCCGGCCCCGCGCCGCACCTCTGGTGAGCAGCACGGCCATGGCGCAGAGCTCCAGCTGCAGCCAGACGAAGATGTAGCTGGAGTGGCGCTCCATGGGCGCCCCGCCGGCGCGCGGCCGCCGAGCCTCCGTCCCCGGGCGCGCAGCGCATGGGTCCCCCGGCGGCGGCGGCGTCAGGGGCCGGGCCGCTGCATGGGCGCCGAGGAGGTCGCCCGCACGGCGGACGCTCGCCGCCGCAGTCCCGCGTGGGCTCCCGCCGACGGCCGATCGCGGGGTAGCAGCCCGCGGCAGCACCCGCTCTATTCGGCCCCAGCACCGCAGCCACCCCGCCTGCGCCAGCCGGACGGGCTCCCACTATAAATAGTGCCGCGCTGGGCGCCGGCCCGCCCCGGCCGCACTGGCGACGTGCTATTGGCCAAGCACTCCTGTCCATCAGCCCGGCATGGGGGCGGGCCAGACGCGGCCAGGGGGCGTGCCCCGGCTCCTGAACGGCGCCGGCGTCCGCTGCGCCCCGCGGCTGCTGGGCGCGCGCGCCCCCTGGCGGCCCTGTGCGGCCGGGGCGCCTCTGCCTCGGACCGCGCGCGGCAGCACGACCCGCGGACGCAGCGCCTCCCCCGCCGGCGGCGCGCTCGGGAGCCGGCGGGGCGGCTGGGATCGATACAGCCAGACGGGCGGCTGGGATCGGCGGAGACAGGCCCGAGCCGCCCGGAGACACGGCGAAAATTAGCAAGCCCGAAAGCGCCGGCGCCGGCGGGGCGACCCGGGCGGCGCACACCCGTCCCCGGATCGCGCGGCCCGGGGGTCGATGGCGCTGCACGGGCCGCACCGGGCCATGGCGGCCCGGGTGCTTATCTAGAGCGAGCTGCCTCGCACCTCTTACCAGCGTCGGAGGGAGTGCTTTTTCCCAGCACTCTCCCGCCAAAACGTGGCTTAACAGAAGTCATCCATTTGCAGCATTTCTGAGCTCAGGACCAGCCAGTATTTCCTCCCTCCTGCGTCCGAAGGGCGAGGAAAGCGGAAAGAGGGGCGCGTTTTCCGCCGGGCTGAAAGGTGCGCGGTCACGGCCTTAGGGACTGGAATGTGGACGCGAACTGACTCGGAACTGGGCTGGTTCGGTGGAGAGCTCTTGCCTGGCAAAAGCGAAACAAAACTGAAGGACGACAGAAAAGTAGGTCTGGAAGACTGAAGATTAAGGGGAACGCAGCTCAAAAGCCTAACCTTGTAAAGTGCTGGAAAGGATGCAGAGCTGCAGGATTTAGTTAACACAACTGCCCTTGAAAGGCGATGTTTCCATGCAGAAAAGATAAAAGAGTTCCATGAACTCCGGCCTACAACTTGCTAGAGTAAAACTGCATCCACTGTGTAAGGAGGGAAAAGCAAACCCCACAGAAATTTTCAGGGGAATCAAACTGATCAGAGTACCAGGTAAATAGCAGCTTTATCAGAGAACATCTGGCAGTCCTGGGGAGGCAGTGTGAACATCCCAGGACCATTAGAACCTTGGAGAATTAATACTAAGAGGTCCCTGCAAACCAGCATTTCAAGTTTAACATAGGAGTCACTTACTACCTAAAAGAAACTTCAAGATAGTATGGTCATTCAGCAGCTTTGGAACCACCACCACCCCCCCCCCCACTGGCAGGGCTTGTAAGCTCGAGATCATACGGATGTCCATACCTGGACAATAAATCACAGTACAGTTGTATGATGATACAGAGCTACTTGCGTGATGTTACGATGCGTGAAAGAGGTGGCTAGTCCGGAAAGGTAAAAATCTACCAGTAAGATGTGTTAGAAGCAGGGGCCTGGAGGACTGCTAAACAGGAAAGATGGCTGCAGGAGGGCCTTCGTAGCCGCAGAGGACCCCAGGAACTTAGACATAAAACTGGTTAGTTGTGTGGGATGGGGGTGCTAGGTGAGTTTGCAAGCAATTGTCTGTGTCTGCAGCATGAAATGTGGAGCAAGAGTTGGACAGAGATGAACCGTGAACTGTGTTTATCTTTGATGCAGATAAATAGTTGCTATGCTGAAGAGAGCCCAGGGAAACTGGTGCCTTTCACTGGAATGAGTATGGGGAGCACTGGCAGCTGGACTGAGAGACCATATGTGTGGCCATGTCTAGTTCCATGACCAAAGTTGTGAGCCAGATAGATTTTCTCTTCTGAATCTTTGGAAGGAGACACTGTGCTGGCCGTCTCTGGAGGGCGATTCACCAGAGACTTAAAAATGTAGAGCTCCACCTGTCTGCAGAGAGAGAAAAAACGACAAAGATGGGTCCAGAATCGAGGATTTAAACCCAAATGGATTTCCAGTCATTGGGCTTCACTTCACCTCAGGGTCCATAGCAAGATTAACTCAGTAATCTTAAAAAAGTTCCCGTTTTTTATTCAGGGTCCTTTTGTTGAAACCCAAAGATACTTGTATTTTATTGAATTAATACTTACTTTTATTATTCCAGGTTATTTTTTTTTGTTGGGAACACAATTCAAAATAAGAATTTGAGATCCATTCTGTAGCCAGTGATTCCAGTTGCTTTGTTTTTATTATTAATGGGCAAACTTTTTAAATGGCTAGAAATTAGTTTTAAGAGAAACAAGTCTGCACTTTAATGGTTTTGGAGCAGACATAGACTTTTCAACTAAGTGAGTGAGAGTGTTTGAATCAATGTGGAAAATTACAATTGGTTTAGGGATGATATATCAATTATGAGACCATATCTGTAGTGGAGAGAATGGGCAACAGTTGTAATTCAATTTAAGACTATTAAGGAAAATTGCTTCTCTATAGAATTTTACTTATGTCCTGTACATAATTCGGTCATTACTTTCCTACATGTAGGTTGATCAGTAGAGAGGAAAATAGTGAAATCTAATGTTATTTTGAAGTTTAAATCAAGTAATAAAATAAATGAACAATTTTTTTTAATTCTCATGAAACAAATTCTCAAAATACAACCTGAGAACCAGCTTTGTATACACCAAAACAGGAAATAGATCATAGACATAAATAATATAGACATTACAATAGTTTTATTTTATTACCATCAAATAATAATCTATATGTGATTTATTCCTGGATTCATACACTAGGTAATCATCACATACCACTGTGATACGTTTTTAGGGTTGTCCTAAACCACGAAACTCATTTTGTTAATAGTTGAGGTTTATCTGCATTAGAGATAAACATACTTCATCATTATCATCTTATCCAAATAATGTTGTTTTCTCCTATAGTTATATGTACAACCTCATTTTAGTAATTCTGTCTTCCCAGCGCCAATGAAAAATAGCTTTTGGTAGGTTTTGTTCAGAAAAGCTGCTGCTGTGTTCAAGCTTCTGGCTAGCATATAAACAAGCACTGCAGTTATCAATAGAATCTAACATTTCTGCCCGTCATTCAGATCTTCTGCTAGCTAACAATCCACAGGGGTTGGGTAACACTTTGAATTCCCAGTAGCAGCTTTTCAAAAAAGTCATTTGCAGTAAGTAGAAGTTAGAGTTCAGATCTGACATTTACATCCACTAGGATAAGGTCAAAGTTGAGAGATCAGCCAGCTCCATGGAATAGCCATCTAGTGAGAGATGGTTTAACTTCGATTTTTCGTTTTTTCTCTGAAATGGGAAAGGAGATAAAGAACTGACCACAGTCTGTCAGGTAGTGTGGTCACACAGGAAGGACGTGACTGGGAGACCATTATGGCTCAATGGTAGGGCACTTGCCTAGCATGTAGGGTGCCCTGAGTTGCATCCCCAGCACCACAAAGAGTAAATTGAATACAAGCATACATAAACAAACAAACAAGGCAAGACTGAAACTCACTCCAAAATGTCCACTTCCGTAGGCTGCTGTAAACCTGCTATGGAGTCTTACGAATAAACTTTAACCAGAGTTAATTTTTCTTGAAAAATTTTAAAACTTCTAAATTAAGAATCTTCTCTAAAGATCATTACTTTGGGAACCCAGTAGTGGGCATTGTTCATAATAAAAAAAGCATGACATAAATTCTGTGTCATTCTTGGTCACCGCTTAAATCTTTGGTCTATGTGGTTGTGTTAATGTAACTCCTAATTAGACCAGCAGAGTTTTAAGAAATCACTCAGTGGCCTGCTAATGTGGATGACCTAGCAGTGGCTCACTTACTAGTGCAGTCAGATAATGAGCTTGACTTCCTCCTTTTTTTAACTAAAATTATGAATTAATCCTTTAAAGGTGACACAAACCACTTCCCATCTAAGAAAATACCACCAATCCTGAATGCAACAGTGTTTTTTAGTGTCATTGACGTAGCATGTAATGCTTCACTTTTATGTGTAATTTAAAGATGTTTATGGGAAGCAGATCAGGGGATGGGAGAAGACAGGAAAGTAGGAGGGGAGTGGAGGTAAAGGGAAGTGACATGATAGAGACGGGATTGTGTGAGTTCCAGTTCTCTAAGATGAATGGAATTATTACATGACATAAACATAGGCGGATTTTTAAAAGCTGAAAACAACCCATGGGAATCCAAAGCCTTGATAATTTCATTAGACAACCGGACATTGAGAGGCTTGCTTGACACGGGCTGCGACCTTGAGTCTTTTCCAGCTGCTCACTCCTCCGCTTCTTCCCTACTTCCTCCATCGATGGCCCCAAAATGACTCTTCTTTATCTCGTGCAATGCCAGATCCTCAGAACTGGAGTCTCCATGACAAGAGGAGAGGAAGTCTGCAGTGTGACATTCTGAAACAACTGCTATCTGCCGTCATGTTTTCATCACTGCCGTTGCTTTAATTTTGTAATTTCTCTGGAATTACTTTTCAAAATCAAAACTAAAACTGTACTCGTTATGTCCAACTATATAGGTATTATATGTATTAGAATGGTTACATGCAGCTAATTAACAAATGTG
>PVJX010027931.1:0-24529 GCA_004027295.1 Dolichotis patagonum
GCGCATTAGCGGTGGTCACCTGGTGGCTGGTTCTCTTTGTCCCCACCCATTTCTCACCAGTATTATTTTGAGGCAGATTCAAGAAACTTAATTCAAATTCAAGAGTATGTAATATCTGTAAAATAAAATCATCTAGAACAATGTATAATATCGTAGTCATCATAACCCCTAAAAATTGACAACAGTTCCTAAAAACTGACCAGGTACAGTCATTGCTCAGTTTTCCGTCTGCCTTGGACATGAAACATTAGCTGCCATCAGAATCCAGCTGAGGTCTGTGCATTAGGATTTGCTGCCACCTCTTTGAAGTCTCTCAGATTTTCTACTTGTATTTATTTGGTGAGGAAATAGGTGGTTGTCCTATAGTGTGTTTGTCCTGTTGGAGTTTTTTGTGGTATTAATACGTTCCTCCGTTGTAAGAATATTTCCTGTCCGTTGGTAGATGAATCAGGAAGTTTGTGGGAGTCAAAGTTTTCCTCTTTTTGACAAGTGACTCTCTAGAAGATAGCATGTCCTTTGGGCAGGAGGTACCCATTGTCTTTTTGGTGGCAGCAGCCATTGGTGCTCAGTGCCCAGGCCTTTAAATTGTGACAGCTCCAAGTGCGATGTTCTGACATTTGCCATCAGGTAACTAGAGTACTTCACCCAAGGCAGACTTGTCCTCCTCTCCCCTTGGGGTCCCGGGGGTGTGCTTTGATGAGGAAAGGTAGAATGGGCACTTGCTTCTTTCCCTGAATTTCCAGTCATTTCCGAGACCCTGATTCACCATCTTCTGTGTGTGAAGAGCTCAGGCAGGCAATCTGGTGGCTGTAAAAGTGAGTCACGCACAGTGCCTGCTCCTCAGGCGCTGCCTTTAGTCTGGCGCTCTGCGGTGGGAATGCGCAACAAGCATTGCAAAGGTCGGGGGATTGCGTTAGTGCCGTGTGGTCCGAGTTTGGACTCTACCTTTTTCCACTGTGAACTGGAGCACTGAGGACTTGCTGGCACTTTAAAACCCTGCCCAGGTTGCACGTCGAAAGGCAGAGAGCACCGCCTTGGGTCAGGAGGAGAGGCGTGTGGGTATGAGTGGGGTGGGAGTCTGTGAGGAGCTGAGAAGTCGCTTCTGGGGAGACTCTGCTCAGCTGACCTGTCCGGTCCTGTCTTCCAGAGCTTGATGTACATGTACGGGGACATGATGAGCAACGTGGGAGCTGCCGAGAAGGTGTTCTGCTACCTGGACAGAAAGGCCAGGCTGCCTCAGTCTGGCACACTGGCCCCTGCCGCGATGCGGGGGCGTGTGGAGTTCAGAGACGTCAGCTTTGCGTATCCCAGTCGCCCGGACCAGCCCGTGCTCAAGGTGCCTGGGAGAGGCCTGAGGGCGGAACCTGGGTCCTTCCTGCTGTGCTGCTAGTGGGCCGTCAGGCCTTGGTCTGGATCGCTTGCCCTTGAGAAGGTCTTGCTGCTGCTGGGAGGCGAAGGGAGGCACCCTGTAGAGAGTCACTTGTCATCACGCGGCCTTAATTCCTTCCCGTTTCTCCAGGGGGTGACATTTACTCTGCATCCCGGGAAGGTGACGGCCCTGGTGGGACCCAATGGCTCTGGGAAGAGCACGGTGGCTGCGCTGCTGCAGAATCTGTACCAGCCCACCGGGGGCCAGGTGCTGCTGGACGGAAAACCCATCTCCGAATATGAGCATCACTACCTGCACAGACAGGTGGGTGCGAGGGAGCTGGGCAGGGGCTCGAGGGGCGGGCGTGTGCAGAGGCGGAGGCTGTGGGCCCCTGGGCATGCAGGGCGGTCGAAGGCAGGCGAGGAGGAGCGGTTCCCGCCCGCCCTGCGGGTTACACTGTGCCCTCTGCCCCCTCCCTGCTCCGCAGGTGTCTGTGGTTGCGCAGGAGCCCGTGCTCTTCTCCGGCTCCGTGAGGGGCAACATCACCTACGGGCTGCAGAGCTGCGAGGACGACAAGGTGGTGGCCGCTGCCCGGGAGGCCCTTGCCTACGACTTCATAAAGGAGATGCCGGATGGAATACATACGGGTATCTGCCCCAGGCCGGGCACCGCCCTTGCCCTCAGACGAGGACATGGAGCTTCCTGGGGGCAAGGGCTGGGTCCCTGTGCCGGTGTGAGCCTTGCTCTCCTTCCCTCGGCCCCACTCCCTGTGCCTCCCGGCTCCAAGCGCTCCTCAGCCTCCACCTTGTCCCCGTGGCGACATGGAAGTGAGTTTGCTCCTGCGTGGCAGCTGCAGCGCCCCCAGCCCTCCTGCCACTTGCGCAGGAGCCGGGGCGCAGGACAGCCAGCCCTGTGCTGGGGAGGAGTGCGGTTCTGGGGCCTGCTCTGAGCAGGCCTTTCCCCGTCTCCTCAGTGGTGAGTGAGAAAGGAACCCAGCTGGCTGTGGGGCTGAAACAGCGCCTGGCCATCGCCCGGGCCCTGGTGCGGGACCCTCGCATCCTCATCCTGGACGAGGCCACCAGTGCCCTGGACGTCCACTGCGAGCAGGTGGTGAGTAGCGGGCAGCGAGGGCGGGGGCCGTGGGGTCTGCGGTCAGTTTGCAGGTCTCCGGGTGCGGAGTTGGGAGGGAGGACGAAGGCCCCTTAGTGGAAGGAGCGACTGTGTTTGCAGGGCTGGGACGGGTGGAGAACACGGAGGAGCACCCTTGCCTGCTCCCAGGCTGCCCCCCATCCCCGTCCCCGTCCCCGTCCCCGTAGGGAGCAGTTCAGCCCAGAGGGAGCAGCCGGCTGACCGTCACTCCTGCCTTGGCAGCCTCACGCCCCCTTCCTCTGCCCCGTTGGGTGTTGGTGCCCTCCACCCCCTTCCTACATTCCGAGGCGCTTTGATCCCTTCAGCTGCAGGCCTGGAAATCCCGCGGGGACCGGACCGTGCTGGTGATCGCTCACAGGGACCACGCAGTTCTGAACGCTGACCAGAAACTGGAGCTCCGGCAGGGCGAGCTTGTGGGCCTTGTCCCGAACGGGGAGCGGTCAGCACCTCCGTGCTCGCCCGGCGCAAGGCAGCTGGAGGGCTGAGAGCTCCGGACTGCGGGCCTGCTCAGGGCCGGCTCCCAATCACCAGCCCCAGGCACCCCGTGCTCCTGAGTTTTCCTGGGGCTGCGCCCCTGGGCAGTTGTTCCTGGGCTGGAGGTGTGATGAGATTGGACCACAGGGGCTGTGGATGTGCTGAGCTGGGTAGGAGTGGGGGGTGTGACCTTTGGCGGGGTCGATGTGCTCTGGGCTTATAAAGCTCGTCACTTCGGTGAGTAGAGGTCTGTCTGCTACTGAGTAGTGCTTGTGGTGTAATAAATACCTGCAGAAGGCTTTGCTTTGATGCGTATGTGCGCACCCATGGATAAATTTGAAAATACAGAAAAGTTCAAAGAAGAAAAGTAAAAGTGCCTGTGTTGAACTTCCCGGAGACAACCATTTTTGCTACTTTGTTGAGATACTGATTAACCCATGTAATATTGCAAGGTTGCCTTTCTGTGTCCTTCCACATTTCCGCCAGCGCCTGGTGTTTTGGGGGAGGATGGGGTACGACCAGACAGAGCACAGTTCCCTATTAAACAGTGTTCATGACAACATCACTAATAGCTGTCATGTATGGAGCTTAAATATGAACAGGAACATGCCTAGTGTTTCTCACGAGTCATCGTTTTTAGTTAACCCACGAGGTTGGTTGTTCTTTATTAATCCCAATTTAGAGATGATGAATCTGAGGATCAGAGAATCAAAGAAATGTGACTGTCCCGAGTTACACAGTGGTGGAATTGCCGTGTGACTCTCCTTGACCCTAAAGTCCACACTCTGAATGCGCTAACGTACAGTGCATCTCGCATCCATCTTGGCTCCCGTGCACAGTCAGCTCAGGCAAAGCTCGGTGGCTTCTTGACCAAGTAGCTCTGCGTCTGTTGTCGTTATTGCCGTGGTGCCAGCCTCCGTCCCCAGATCATCCTGTCTGGGGAAGCCTGCTCTCCTGGGTCCCCCCGCCCAGCCATTCCTCCATGAACTCGGTTTTCTTCCTGGAAGCTGCATGAGATGGGGTGATGTCCCTTCTGGAAGCTGCTTCCTGCACCCTCATTCCCTCCGCTCAGACCCTTGGCAGAGCACGCAGGCCTCTAACCTCCTATCTCCTGGTGCGTTAGCCTTGAGCCCCTGCCAGCTTCCCTGCGCCCCGCTCCCCTTTGCCACAGCCTTAAGATTTAAGGACGCCTATAAAAAAATAAAAAAAGTATAATAAAAATCTAATAAAGATTTTTTTAAAGGTTTCAAATATTTATTGTTGATCCATTAGTGCTTATCACATTGTATCTGCTAGTATCAGTAAAGTATCGAGACCTCCGATGGGTAATTGGCTGCAGCTCGCATGCAACCTGTAGTTCACGTGCAATTCCTTATAGTCCCAGCTTGGTTCTCCTCCAGTGTCTCCTCTTGGAGTTGTACCTGATTTTATTACCAGTCTTCATCCGAATCCATTGAGGAATGGGGCGATTCTGCTTTTGCTTCTTGGCCAAGAATCGTTCGATTCTGAAAGTCTTGTGAGCAGACATGGTTTGATTCGGATTCAAGAGCACGCTACTCGATGGCGGACCGGAGCAAAGAGGGAATAAAACAGATTTAAGGGCGCCTTCTTTATTTCCCGTCTGGGCAGATTACCTTGGCCTTTCGCAGACTTCTGTTGCCCGGGGCTCACCCTTTTCACAGCCCTTAAAACTGCCCACACCGCTTTGCCCCCTAGAGCGCAGCTCCCGCTGGGAGGCCGATTATCTTCTGTTTTCTGTCTGCTCCCCGGCGCGGGCCGGGTCACGGCAGACCTTAATCGGTGTGTGCTGGGTACGAATGAATCGCAGTCCTATTACACCGCGGGCGGGGAAGCCAGCGCCCTGCGTGACTGGCCGCTGGGAGCGCCTTACCTGAGAAGGCCCTGTTCTGGGAAAGAGAAACTTTCGTGTTCCTGGAAGCGGCGGGCACCTGAGCGCAGCAGCGAGCTGCGGCTTTGGAACCGCCCTGCCCGGCGTTGCTGGAGCAGGCGGGGCCGGAGCGCGCGGATCGGCCTCGTCCCTCGGCTGCGGCGGCCGCTCGCGGCCACCGGCCTCCCGGGTTCCAGCAGGCGTGACAGAGGCGTGGCGGGGGTGCAGGCGGTGAGGGGATAATGCTGTTCCAATTCCAAATATGAAAAAATGTAGTTTTAGAATGGGTTACACAGGTAGGATCAGTTCTGAAAAGAAATTGCCTATGTTCTCTGCATCTGGTTATTCTTCTACAACTCTCTTTTGAAAGATACTATTTATTTAGATAGTATGTTGAGATTGTTAATTCAAAAGGCACAAAAAATATGTGGAGAAATACCGTACTTCCACCAGTCCCTACAGCTCCTCAGGCAACCCAGCTCTGAGCTGTGTTTCTCATTATAGAGAGCTACAATGTATCTTTAAACAAACATATGAGTATATGCTTGCTCCCTATTTTTCCAAATAGCAGCTCTCTAAGCTTATTATTGTGAGCTTTACTTTTTACATTAAAAATGTATGACTATGTAGATTCTATTTTGTGGAAAGACTATATTTCATTTAGTCAGTATCTCCCTATAATGAATAGTTAGGCTATGATAAATCTTTTGTCATTGCAAGAAAATTCTCTCTCTCTTTTTTTTTTTTGTTTTTGCTACCGGGGATGGAACTCATGACCACGCACTTGCCAGGCAGGCGCTTATGCTGCTGAGCTAAATCCCCGGCCTGCAAGCAAATTCTTGATAGATTGCAAAATTGCCTCAATAGAGGTTGTCTCAATTCAGTCTTAGTAGCAATAGATGAGTTTATCTTTTCTCTGTATTATACGCATTGTTAACCTTTTAGATTTTGCAGATTCTTTGGGTGAAAGTGGCGTGGTATTACAGCTGTCATTGCTGTTTTTTCATTATCATTAAGTAACAAAGATACTGAACCCAGCAGGAAAACTGGGATAAAGGATGAGAATAATAAACACACACACAAAATAATAACCACTATGTCTTAAAATATTGGTAAGTCAGGCAATCACTAAACTGTTCACTGTTGCTGTAAAGTAGTTTGCATTTTCTGAAGTTTAAAAGTGAAATCACACAAGAAGCCATTTGCTGTCTTCCTTCCCTCCTTCAGTATAATTATTTTGAAATTTATGCATCTTGTTGTGTACATCAGTGACTTCTTCATTTTTATTGTTTGGTAGCATTTCATGGGGGAGATATGTCACTACTTCTTTATTCACCTGTTTGTGGACATTTGAGTTGTTTCTGGTTTTTAATAATTACAAATAAATATTTTAAATATAGATCTTTCCATGTAAATTATTTCATTTTACCTAATAGTAAAGTGCTTGAATCATATACTATATTTTGCTAACTTCTTTTGAGCAATCTTTGGTAATTTGCATTTTTAAGAAATTTTTGAATTTCATCTATATGGTCCAATTTAGGGATAAAGTTTTCTTGTACTTTTTTATTTTAATCTTTGCATGATCTTTAATCATGCCTTTTCTCTCATTCTTGATATTGGTTATGTTTCCACTTTTTTCCTAATTAATTTCATTAGAGGTTTATCAATTTTAGTGACTTTTCCCAAGAATTGCATTTTTTATGTCTATGCCATTGATTTGTACTCTAAATTGTTTTTCTCCTTTTACTTATTTTAGCCTTAACATGATTTTTAACTTTCTAATATCTTTTTTTTGTACCAGGATTTGAACTCATGGCCTTGTGCTTGCCAGGCAGGCATTTATGCCTCTGAGCTAAAAAACTTTTAAAAATCTGTTTGCTAAGCCAATAAAGACAAAGATAGAGAAGCTTAAAATAAAGAAAATAAGAAATGACAAAGACAAAATTAAAGCAGTAACAAAGGAGAAACCATGAGATTCTTTTTGTTTAATTTTATGGAAATAAACTTGAAAACTTGGGTTACATGAATATTCCCTTGAAAAATATAACATACTTAACCAAGCTCAGCATATAGTACATATAGATGTATTACATACATACATATGTATACATTATATAGTACATATATGTAATGCATGTAATATGTGTACATGTGTAATATAAATGTACTACATATATGTACATGTACATATATATTTGTACACAGAAAAATAAAGTAAGTTGTAAAAAGATTACTACCCAAACTCTAGTCTCATAAAGTAATGTGTAATGAAATCTTTAAAGCAAAATAAAATAACTCAAATTTTAATAAATGACCCAAATAGCATAGTAAATAATTATTTTAATGAAGTAAGTATAATATTTATGTTAAACTATGACAATGCACAAAAATAAAGCTGTAGATGAATTTATTTTATATTGATGCAAAAATCCCAAATAAATATTGCAGATTCTAGCACAATCAAACACACACAAACACTGGGATTGTGTTAGATGGAAAACCTTTTTGAAGTTCACAGTATTAGTGACTATCTTTCAGGAATGATGAGTTCAAATCAATAAGTAAAAAAAAACCCTAATGACACTTACTTTTCCAGGACAAAGCCATCATAGCTAATGGTGTCACATATTACATATAAATCAATACTTGGAACCCACCCATGCAGAAGTATATCAAGAAATTATTTGCTGATTAGCATTTATAGCTTTTGCTTCCTCAGTTTACAAATAGTTTCTTCCTGTGTAGGATCATGAAATTCCTTTGTGTTGACAAAATTCTATTTTGTTATTTCTTGTGTTGTTTCATTCCTACCTTTTCTGTCGTGTCAGTACTTTTCTCTTATTTGAGACTCCAGTCATTACAGAGAATTACAGAACTGTTTTGAGCTGGCAGTATTCTTCATTTCAGTTAACAGTAGTTCAACAGTGTTCTCTGAACTTGCTTTAATTTTCTGTCTAGCAACTGTGAATATTTTTATATTTCCTCTGTCTTACCTTCTTCTCCTTGCTGGGACAAACTACTTGACACCCACATTAAAGAGGGAAAGGTTTAGTTAGCTCACAGTTTTTGAAGGTTTCAGTTCATAGTCAGCTGGATGCCAGGCAGCGTGGTGTGGCAGGGGCAACTGTTCATGGTGGTGGAAGACAGCAAAGCAACAAGAACAAAAGGGAAGGAGCAAACCTCTTTATATTGTATGCAAGCTACCAACCCTAGTGTGGGTGTAGTACTCGCATCCCCAATCCCGCCTCTAGACAATAAACTGCAAATTCTAGATTTAGCTGCCTCTGAAAAGCCCACTCTGCCTTGACTATGTGAGACTTTGGGGGTACATCCACACACAAACCCTGGTTCCCCAAAGACACATGCACAATCCCTTATAGAAAAAGCATTTAGTCTATTCTAAAAGTTGCCAAAGTTCTAACAGTTTCAACATCACTGCAAAGTCCAAGTCCCAAGTCTCCCATGAGACATAAGGCAAACTCTTAGCTGTGAGCCCTTGTACAAATGGAAGGAAAGTTAAACACTTCCAACATTTAATGGTAGGAGATGAAGATTTTTACTTCAAAAGTTACAAAGAGGGGATACAAAGGAATGCACCAAAACATGAAGTCCCATAGTTCTATGTGCAGCATCTAAGGCAATCTGTGACAGGGTGTGAGCTCCAGAGAGCTCGAGTGACTCTGCCCCTGTGGCACTTCTGGTGGCTGTAGCTCCCATGGCTGGTCTCTTGGGCTGGGTTTGCTCCCTCCTTTTGGGTTTCTTCAGATGGTCCACATTCCTGGATTTTCCAAATTTTTCGGGTCTCCATTGCACTTTCTGCTTCTCACTCACAACTTCACATGCTGCCCCCTCAGAGGCACACTGCCTGGCCTCCCAGGCCTTTTTCTGAAATTTAGGTGGACGCCTTCTTAACCACACAACTCTTGCATTCCGTATGTGCCTCGAATCAGTACCATGTGAACGATGCCAGGAAGCAGTAGCCAGGCTTCCCTCTTGGCTGTAGGATTGAGTCCCTGGGTCGCTAAGTACTCTGAATCCCACTCTGAGGAATACATTCTCTGTGCCACCACTATTCTGGAACACGGTGCTCTTGGGCTTTCTTCTCAAAGCAAAGTCTTTCATATTTGCAGTTTGGAGGCTGCAAAGGGTGGAGGCTTGCTGTTTCTTGTGATGCCCTCAGGCCATCTTTTGCATTCTCCTGTTTCTGCTCAGCAGTTGAGATCTCCCCAGCTCTATTTTTGCAATCCACAGCCTTACTACAGCGTCCCTTGTGGTCAAACTCATGACATTTAAAATCATTCTTCTGGGCTCTCTGCTCTTGATTTTCACCTAAAATCTGGCTAAAAGCCCCCAACAGTATCCATGCCACCACCTCAACATTTGGCTGCCTTGAAATTTCTTCTACCGTGGCCCTGAAGCAAGGCCAGCAGATTGCTGTAGCTGCTGGTTTCAAACAGGAGCCTAAAGAGAATTCTTTCTGTGGTCTGTTGGCCATTTCAGAACTTTGGAAATGGAATGGTCAGTTCATCAGAAAGAAATAGCAGGTGAGTATGGT
The DNA here is from genome assembly GCA_004027295.1 of Dolichotis patagonum. Classification (NCBI taxonomy): domain Eukaryota; kingdom Metazoa; phylum Chordata; class Mammalia; order Rodentia; family Caviidae; genus Dolichotis; species Dolichotis patagonum. The sequence continues at coordinate 9,439 of PVJX010027931.1, forward strand.
GGACTTTAGGGGGCCTGCAAGGGAGAAACCCTGGTGCCTTGGGACCTGCACCATGTGGTTGACTCGGGGTGCCGGGAGAACAAGTAGCTCCTCCCCTCTCTGGGGGGTGGCTGTGAGTGTGGCAGACTTTCGGTGGTCCGAGGGAGAGAGAACCTGGCGCATCGGGACCTGCACCATGAGGTTGACTCGGGGTGTTGGGAGAACAAGGAGCTCCTCCCCTCTCTGGAGGGTGGCTGTGATCCTGCCGGCACACAGGCTGAGAATCAGACATCTCATGTTGTCCTGTCCCCCATCCCGTGTCCCCCTTCCTCCTCCCCCTGCCTAGCAAGTGGGAGCCAGTGAACTGCACATCTTGTGAAAAGATTGGCTATGTTATTTAGTATGAGCTCCCCATATGCAAAGATAAGGACAACCATTTGGAAGAAAACAAGAGACAATATGACAGATAGTGAAGATCTCTGGCTGTCTAGCTCTGAAATTTATGCTTTCTTATGTCCCGTTCTGTTCTGTTTTGTTGTGTTTAATTTTACCCCCTCTTAAAATAAAAAAAAAGAAAAAAGAAATTTCTTCTACCATATTAATTAGTATGCTGCTCTTAATCTTAGTCTCAGTCAAAGTCTCTGGACATGATCAAAATGCAGACAAATTTTTCTGCAAAGCCATAACACATATCATCTCTATTCCAATGGCCAGTGCAGTCCTTCTTTCCAGGAGAAACCTCCCAAGCCTGATCTTTACCTGATGGATTTTATTAGCCTTCTGATTTTCTGAGCTCTGACCAGAACTGCCCACACAGAACATCCTAAGGCTTTCCAGCTCTGCTCTTTCAGGTGACATCTCTGGACCTTTCTAAAGTCTTCTCACAAGCCATTCCTAAAGGCTCTGGAACCACATGGTCAGATATAGTCACAGCTATGGCCCCACTCCTGGTACCAAGTTGTGTCTTAATTACTTTTCTCTCCTTACTGGAGCAAAATACCAGACACCCAAATTAAAGAGGAAAAGGTTTATTTAGCTCATAGTCCATAATTATCTGGCTCCAAGGCAGGATGGTTTGGCAGAGGGGCAACTCTTCATGGTGGCAGAAGACAGCAAAGCCACAAGAGCAAAAGAGAAGGAGCAAGCCTCTTTGTCCCTTACATTGTATGCAGGCTACCTGACCCAGGACGGGTGTAGCACTTACACCCCAGCCCCAGCACTAGACAATAAACCAATCACAAACTCTAGACTTAGCTGCCTCTGAAAAGCCTGCCCCCCTTGACCACATGAGGCTTTGGGGTGCATCCAGACACAAACAATGAAACCCTCCAAGGAAGGCTTGAGTTTGTTCCTTGTGATAAGAAGTAGAAAGCAAAAAAAAAAAAAAAAAAGGAATTCAAATGACCAGTTCATTTCAATTTTAAAGTCACCACGATAGCAACTGAAAGGTGGCATTTTTGGCAAACTGTAGGAGAATAGTGACTTTATACCATCCCCAGAAGTCCACTACACGCATTTGCACCCACCATCTATCATTCGCCAGAGAGAGTGGAGGAAAAAAGGAAGAATGAAAACAGCGCTTGAATGAAAAACCCTAGAAATTCCCATGGTGTATTAGTAGAGTTTTGGACTGAAGATGTGAAGACAAAGATCAAAACACTCCGATGGTGATTTTTATGGCTTATCTCTAGATTTTCCCCCAAAGCCTCATACTCATGGGTGAGGCTTTTTGGAGGTGGTGGGATCTAGGGTTTGTGACTGTGGATTACGGATGTGTGATTGGTTTTGCACAGTTGTGGCTGTGGATAAGGGGAAGGCCCATTCTAGGTGTGAGTGGAGCAATCCAAAAGCCTGGTAGCCTGGATGGGATAAAAGGGAAAGGGAGCCTTGCTCACTGCCACCTGCCGACTGCCACACCTGGACTGTTGCTCCCCTGTGACGCTCCTCTTGCCACGCTGGCTTGCAGTCAGCCAACTGCGGGCTAAGAACTCCACAGATTGTGAACTGAAATGAACGTTTCCTCCTTTAATTTGTGGGTGTTGAGTATTTTGTCTCAGCGATGAGAAAAGTAACTAAGACACTGAAGAGGAAGAAGAACTAAAAAAGTGGAGAATAAGAGGGAAAAGTAAAAGACCTAGGTTTGAAAAAAGAAGAGACTGACATTGTCTGAATCATAAAGGGACGACAGGAGGAAATGTAGACTGTGTCACCTCTCAGAGGATGGCTAGTTAAAGGGGAAATTTTAAAGTTGGAAGCAACTAAGTGCAGAGTTTTTCTTTTTAATTAGGAAGAGATTAAAATCTCACTAGGAGAGAGCTGGAGACATTTAGTAATCCATTAACCCACTACTACAATCCCCCGCCGCCGCCCCCACGACTGTTTTAACTTAAGTGACTCCTCGGAAGTCATACCAATAACATTTCAAACAAGGGGTTTAGAATCCAAGTGATGACCCCTTGACCCCTTTTGTGGCTTTTTTTTTTAAAGTTTGGGAAGTAATTTTACCTGAAAATCATTTCTGAAATTAACAACCCTGAAAATTCTCAGGGTAGGCTCCGACCCAGAGCAACCTGACCCTGACCGCTGTTCTTTCAGGTTCCCCTGAAGGGCCGAGGGGATTCTGTGTGATACGCAGCGCGGGGACTGTTCCGTGGGCTCCACTGGGAGGGACACACATGGGCACGGGGTCGGGGCCTCCGAGGCTCAGACTCGCTGAGTGGAAGCCGCTTTTGGCCTACATGGCTGGAACCCTACATACGGGGACGGCCCTGGGGGATTCTCGTGCAAGGCCTGGCTCTGCTTTTGATCCCCAGGCTCTAAAGCTGGATCTTGCATAGGGGAGAAGGGTTCCAATTACAAAGCATCTCAGTCCTTGAGCCACTTTGCAGTTTTGTATCCAGGAGATTGAGGGGGAGCCTCTTTGGAGACCAAACATGTGTAGGCTGACTCAGGGCTCAGGGTTCCGCGGTCTGCAGGGCTGGGGCGCCCCCTGCTGGCCCCCACACACAGCACGCGGCTCAGACAGGGGAGTAAAGGTGAAAGTGAAACCGGAGAGACCTGGGATGCCCTCGTGAGGAGTCACCGAGGACACAGCGGAGGTTCTCCGTGCAGCACCGGAGGCGAAGCCCCCTGAGCTGCTGTCCTGCCACAGGGGCACTGCCCAGCCCACCCTCTGTTCCTCCACCCCATGCCCCTTACTTCTTGTCCCTTTGCACCCAGGAAGTGGAAGGCAGTGAGGCTGGGTGTGCCTGGCTCTCTAGTTCCGTGCAGGCTGGCAGAGTGGACTGAGTTAGGGTAAAGAAGGTGTTTTCTCTGAAAGCCGGAAGCTTCTGAGGGCCGTTTTCTGCAGCTCTCTGGAGAGGCAGAGAATGCCATTGAGGTGGCAGGGATGTGCCCTTTGTGATAAATGGTGCTCAAGGGACCACTAAATAGGCTTTTGTGTTGACAGCAAGGCTGATTTGTTTACCACGGTGCGGAGGGGCTGAGATCAAGAAAGATGTCAGCTCAGCCAGGGGAGAGGCAGAGTTGTGCAGGACTTGGGGAGGAAGCTGCTGTCCTAAGGAATTTAGGGGGTGGCGTGTCAGTGGTCGAGGCTCACAGAGGGTCCTGATGGTTGGTACAGGTGTGCAGATAATGTCAGACTCCACATTGCCCCTCTGGGGAGGCCCTGACTGTGTCTGCCCTACATGGACCCTTCTCAGCTCCAAGCAGCTAGATGGAAGCTATGCCCCTTCTCCCTTAACTCCAGTTAGGGGTAGGTCTTCCGATGGGGGACTACAGCAGACAGCTAAGTTATAAATACTACAGGAAGTTACGCAGGACTTGGTCCTCGGCGCAGAAGACAGTTGTGACCAGAGGCACATTCACTGAAGGCCAGCCTTCAAGAAACAGGAACAAGGACACCGGCCTAGTACCCTAGGAATAAAGAGCAGTGATTGATACTCTAAATAGGCATCAATCACCTTGAGCAGGGGGCAGAAACCTCACTAGTTCATTAGTCCCAGAAAACCCTTGTTCACTCCATGTATGCTTGCTGTGTGACTTGCTTCCCCATTTGATCCCTCATTTAATCAATATTACCTAAGCAGCTGTATTTGTTGTAATCTTATTGGTTGACCACAGTTTTGCCCCACCTCGTACCCACCTTGTGATTTCCCATTGGATCAGTATTACCTAAGCAATTAAGCTTGTGATCTTATTAACTGACTATAGTTTTGTCCCATTTTGAACCTGCCTTACCCCTTGGTTTTGCTCAATAATATACCCTTGAGAAGGGGGTCTGGGCCCCTGTCTGTTTCTTTTAGACAGAAGCTACCTTTTTCTCAGTCAGTTCTTCTTACTCTTAACCTCTGTCATTCCTAGAATTCATTCCTTGATTTTAGAGAACACAAACTTGACATTTTGGACATCTAGCAGGTCGGAAGCTATAGTTCCCTTATATTATTTGGATTATTTTGAGGTCCTATAACCTATGTCCTACGTCATTTGGAGTTCTCACCAAGATGGTTGGATAGAGGTATGAGTTTGCTTTCATTTCATAGGTCCCGGATTGTGACTCGCTTAAGTAATCAAAAAATTTTTTATGCCTTAAAATTTTATATTATGTCTTTGTGAATTGCCTAGTGTTATAGAAATCATGATACATTTAAATTGAGAATATGGGAAGGTTATGAGGCTGCTTTGATGGGACATTTCATTTTTGTTTTGTGAATGTTGCAGTGGGTGGCAGGGAGAGAGGGTGGGGGACGTGGGGTCTGAGGTCAGTTTGCAGGTCACCGGGTGTGGAATTGGGAGGGAGGACGAAGGCCCCTTAGTGGAAGGAGCGACTGCCTTTGCAGGGCTGGGAGTGGGGTGGAGAACACGGAGGAGGAGCATCCTTGCCTGCTCCCAGGCTGCCTCCTGTCCTCGCGAGGAGCAGTTCAGCCCAGAGGGAGCAGCGGGCTGACCGTTACTCCTGCCCTTGGCAACTTCCCACCCCCTTTACCCTGGGTCGGAAGAGGTGGTGCCCAGGTGGGTCCCGGTGTCCACCCCACTCTTGACTTCCTGAGACATTGCTATTGTTCCCCTTCCACCGCAGGCCTGGAAATCCGGAGGGTCCAGGTAGTGCTGGTGATCGCCCACAGGGGCCACAGCTCAGGATGATGACCAGATCCTGGTGCTCGAGTGGGGGTGCATTTGGGCCACATACGGCTTGGGGAGGGCCGGACTGTATGCTTGCCGGGAGCAGAAACACCTACAGGGTTGAAGCCTCTGGGTATGGACCTCTGCACTGCCTCTAGATGCAGACCCTAAGTACCTCCTGCTCTGGATTTCCCTGGGGTTGTGCTCCCGGGTAGTTATTTCTGGATCTGGGAGTGTGATGGAGATTTGGCCACACGTACTTTTGATCACCTGAGCCTTATAGGAATGAGGGGATGGGGTTGTCACTGGGGTAGTGTGGCTGTCTTCTAGGTCTGGAAACCTCTGTCTGGAACTGAGGATTTTATGTGGCACAATACGTATATTTAAATACGCTTCTTCATATAGATGCATGCATGGGTGTGTGTGTGTGCAGATCACACAGAAAATACAGAAAAGAGCAAGAGAGAAAAGCATAACTCTTTCCTACCTTTCATTATTACCACATTGGGGAACAAGCTTGCAGCACATGAACTTTTGGGGGACACACTCAGACCCCATCAAAACTGCAGCAAATAACAGCTCCATATCACAACATTGTATATGGGCTTAACTCAATTATATAAATAAAATTATTTATATTAGATGAAAAGAAAAGCTCTGTTGCTTGCAGTACACAAGATAAATTTAAAATGAGAAAGGTTTATCCATATATTCACCTAACAAAATGATGGAGAAACACGTAAGAGAATAATGCAAGTGACGTCACAATGAAGTCAAACTCAGTCTAAAGAAATTGAACAAGGCAAAATATTTTTATTAAGTGTAAAATATATAGAAATATCAAAAAGAAGTAACAAACAAGTCTCAAAAGGGAGAATGTAAGATAGGTGTAAGGAAACTGTTCAGGTATATATTACCAATAAATAACTTTAATCCCCCTGTGCAGCATTAGATAGGACAAGTTAACAAAAATAACAACAAAAAAAGCATGAACATAGAGGATATTACTGAGGTAAGAAGTTAGAGGGCTAGAAGTGTAATTCAGTGGAAGGGCATATGCTTAGCATTCATAAAGCCCTGAGTTTGATCCTCAAGCTACGCCAAAACAACAAACAAAACAAAAATGAAACATTGTGGCCCTGAAGCAAGGCCAGCAGATCGCTGTAGCTGCTGGTTTCAAACAGGAGCCTAAAGAGAATTCTTTCTGTGGTCTGTTGGCCATTTCAGAACTTTGGAAATGGAATGGTCAATTCATCAGAAAGAAATAGCAGGTAAGTATGGCAGACTTTAGGGGGCCTGCAGGAGAGAGACCTTGGTGCCTCGGGACCTGCACCATGCGGTTGACTTGGGGTGCCGGGAGAACAAAACCTCTCTCTGGGGGGCGGCTGTGATCCTGCCTGTGTGTGGGCTGAGAATCAGACATCTCATGTCGTCCTGTCCCCCATCCCGTGTCCCCCCTCTCCCTCCCCACTGCCTAGCAAGTGGGAGCCAGTGAACTACACATCTTGTGAAAAGATTGGCTATGTTATTTAGTATGAGCTCTCCATATGCAAAGATAAGGACAACCATTTGGAAGAAAACAAGAGACAATATGACAGATAGTGAAGGTCTCTGGTTGTCTAGCTTTGAAATTTATGCTTTCTTAGGTCCCATTCTGTTCTGTTTTGTTGTGTTTATTTTTACTCCCTTTTAAAATAAAATAAAATTAAATTAAAAAAATGAAACATTGTTGAAGCATATTGGATTTTCTTTATTGAAAACAGAGAGCATACCTTTCCAAGTTTCAACAAGGCATACATAAAAATAGACTATATTATGACACAAAACTTCAATCAGTTAAGAAAAGTAGGAATCATGTGGAAATTTTTCTTTTACCATAAAGGAACAAGCCAGATAAGAAAGCCAGAAGAGATAAAAGTCCTTCACAGGCACACATAAACATATTGCTTCTTTGTTGGACCAGAGAGAAAAAACCAAACTGAAAAATTTCTAGGAAAATTATAATTAAAATCATATGTAAAAATTTTTGAGATATAGCTAAAGCAGTGTTCACAGGAGAATTCATAGCCTTAAATGCTTACATTAAAAAGGAAACCAAGTGAATTGAGTGAAAACAGCAAAATAAATCAAATGAAACTTGGAGTGAATAATATACACAAGGCAGAAACTACTGAGTTAAAAGATTAAAATACACAGAATGAAGAAATTCAGAAGCTTCAAAAAATCTCAGACAAATAAACCAATCAAGACAAAAATAGAAAACTTTCAGTTAAAAAATAAAAATGTTAAGCACAAAATTAATTTAGGAAGAGAGAGGGAATTTCATGAGATTATTTTTTGCTCAATTTTATGAAAATGAATTTGAAAATGTAGGGTAAATGAATATTCCATTCACAAACATTCCTTTGAAGCCAACCTCTGCAGAAGTCTAAACCCACACTATGTGAGAAGTACATCAGGACCACCACTGAGGCTCTATTGGAACAGGAAATTGCAGCTCTGGACTATCAGAGCACAAGAAGGAACGCTCCTAGAGCAACTCTAGAAGTTTAAGAGGAGTCCTGCTTACATAGCATTGGCAGGTCTGGGATTGGTCTAAGTTCAAGTCTGTTGATTGGTCCAAATTCAAATCTATTTGAAATTTGGCTCAAATTTCAAATATGTTCACTGGAAGAGAGATAGCCTTTTAATAAACAGTGCTGGCAAAACCAGCTCTCCACATGCCAAAGACTAAAACTAGACTCGTGTCTATCACCATGCAGTAAACTAAAGTCAACATGGATCAAAGATCTAAATATTAAAACAGAAACACTAAATCTACTGGAAGAGAAAGTAAGTAAAACTCTTGAAAACACAGGGGTAGGCAGAGGCTTCATGAACAAAACCCAAACAACATGGGAAACACTTCAAAGAATCAACTATTGGGGTCTCATCTCATTAAAAAGCTTTTGCACATTGAAAGAAATCAAGAGTGAAAAGGCAACCCAAAGAGTGGGAAAAAAGTTTAGCCAGCTGTCGCTCAGACAAAGGACATTTATCTAGAACATGTAAAGAATTGAAAAGTCAGACCCCCAAATTCAAAAATGGACATCTGAGATGAACCCACACTTCTCAGATGAAGAAACACAAATGGCAAGTAAACTTATGAAAAAATGTTCAACATTATTGCTCATCTGAGAGATGCAAATTAAAGCAACACTGAGATTCCATCTCACCCCAGTCTATAAGCAAGAAATCAACCAATAACAAATGCTGGAGGAGCTGTGGGGAAAAAGAAACACTTTCTACTGTTGGTGGGAGTGTGGACTCGTACCACTGCTGTGGAAATCAATGTGGAGATTCCTCAAAAACTAGGATTGGAGGTCCCATTTGACCCAGCTATTGCCCTTCTGGATATTTTCTCAGAAGAATTAAAAATATCACACCACAGCAATACATGTGCACCCATGTTTACAGCAGCACAATTTGTAATAGCTAAAACTTGCAAACAACACAAACGCCCATCAACTGAGGAATGGATAGAAAAGATGTGGTATTTTTATACAGTGGAGTACTGCTCAGCTGTAAAGAAGGATGGCACCGAGACTTTTATAAGTAAATAAATGTAACTTGAGACCATACTCTTACGTGAAATAAATCAGTCTTGCATGTGTGTTGGGAGTCATTGAAGCTTATTGGAGACTACTACGAAGTGGCTCTGAGCCACCAACTAATTGGCTTTCTGTGTTCATCTGTGAGTCTGTTCTAGGCCCAGGCCCCTTGCCTGGTGATGGGAGCTGATTCATAGTAAGTGAGCCTCTATGAATCACTGGTCCTGGCTGAGGCCTGTAGTGGCCTGTGAGGCCAGAGATATCTCAAAGGGCAAGATAAGGCCACAGCTGTGGACACTTGGCTCAAACATCAATTAAGCAGTTGCAGAAATTACTCCTACATTCTCACTCCTGCCATGTCTTCATGATAAGACCGTTCTACTGAACTGACTTGATTCATTACTTGGAGACGTCCTTGAAGTGACTCCCAAGGACCTGCTCATTGCCTGCACTTTCCTCAGTTTCCCTGCCCTTTGTTGTTGGACCTAATAAAAATGGGTGGTCCAGAGAAGTCTTTGTCTTAGTCCTCAGCGTCTCAAACTCAGCTAAAGGGTTTTGAACCTCCTGGAGCCCTAAAATCATACCACTTGTCTCATTTTATTTAAGCCTTCATCATACACTAATTTAGGAGATTGGGGATCTAGGTCAGGTCCCTATAGCAACTGGAAATTGAACACATGTGCAGGGCTGCTGCATGGCCGGGGCAAGATAAGATCACAGCTGAGGATACCTGGCTCCAACTCCAATTAACAAAATAAAGACTAGCTGCAGGCATTTCACCCCTGTAGTGAAATGCAACATGGAGAGCTTCCCATAAATTAGTTCTCCTAGACATAATTTGTTATTTGGAAACATCCTTGAGCCACTCCCAAGGTCTATTCAATTTCCTGCATTTTCCACACCTAAATATATATGGGCTGCCCAGTAATATTCTCTGTCTTGGCCCTCAGAGTCTCCAGCTCTGCAGAAGGGTTTTGATCCTCCAGGAGCCCTAAAATCGTACCACTTATCTCATTTATTTAAGCCTTTGCTTACACTTGTTTGGGAGGTTGGGATTTAGGCCAGGTCCCCAATACATGTATAATAAACATTGTATTTTCTTCCTAGTGTAAGAAGTTGAACAAGTAAATAAGATCCAAATTGTACAACAGACACTGCTAGATTGGAAGAAATTGTTCAAAAGAAAGAGAAATTGGGATGGGGAAAGGGGAAAAGAAGGAAGGGAAAATGAAAAGTAAATAAATAAATAAACAGAATAGTTACTACTAATTGATATTAGTTCATTGAAAAGAAAGATTTGTGGCTATACCGATCAATTTTCATGCCTATATCTTGTAATAGGAACAATTATTTTGAAAATAGTAACACAGTGTACTAACCATTGTTACTCTTATGAGCTTATTTCAAAATTTTGTACCATTGTTTTTATTTTTTTCTTTAAAATTAAAAAAAAGAAAAGTAATTGGCTCAAATTTGAGCCTGTTGATTGGTCCTGCAGATTGTCCTACACTGGTCTAAACCAGCAGTCCCCAATGTTTTTTTTTTTTAATCTTTGCGGAAGATAATTTTCCCATAGCCTTGTGGGTGAGAGGGACGGTTTCAGGATTATTCTCCTGAACAGTGCACAACCTGCATCCCCGCATGTGCAGACCATAGGAGGGTTCGCGCCCCCATGAGGCTCTGCTGATCTGGGAGTGGGGCTCAGGCATGACGTGGTGACTGGTGGGGTTGTAAATACAGAAGCAGCTGTGCCCGCCGGCCTCCCACTCACCTCCCGCTGTGCAGCCCAGCTCCTAAAAAGCCACAGGTTGGTACTGACCTGTGACTCTGGGTGTCAGGACCCCTGGTCTAAATTCAAGATATCTGATCCGAGACTAACAATTTGTCCAAATCCAGTTTCCCTGCTTGGTTCTAATTCAGGCCTGCTACACGCAGGGCAGACATTTCCGAGTGAATATGGGGTGTTCAGGAGAGTGGCAGTGTCCTGATGGCAGCTGGAGGGGCAAACTGGAGACTCGGCTGCTTGGAAACAGCTCTTCTGTTTCCACAGAAATGGTGGGGCTACAATCGGGGAATCTTCAGGAGGGCCAGCTGTGGCAGTCACAGCTCACTGAGGCCCGGGGATATTGAGCATGTCATTAGTCCCCTCTGGAGCCTTTGCTGGTCTCTGTCATGTTAGGCGGCGGCAGCATCTGGAGTGGCAGCGGTGGGGAAGGGGGACCCCGGCTGACAGCCCAGCCGCACCTCCTGCCAGACAGGCCCAGAGAGGAGCCGTGTCTTAGTTATTTTCTTGTTGCTGGGACGAAATAGCTGACATCCACAAGTTGAAGGAAGAAAGGTTCACTTAGCTCACAGTTTTTGGAGGTTTCAGTGTGTGGTCATCTTGTTCCAAGGCAGGTGACATGGCAGGGGGGACTTGGTCATAGCATGGCAGGCGGGACGCAGAGCAGGGTCAAGGAGGAGCAGGGACATACACCCTTCAGGCCACGTCCACTGACCCACCTCTTCCTGCCAGGCTGCACCCAGCTACAAAACCCATCTGTGGATTAATCCACAACCACACACCCATGGTCCAGGCACCCCCAAAAGCCCGACCTATGAGTGCAGGAGGCTTTGGGGGACACCTATGATATAACCGTAACAGCTGTGAACTATAACCTTAGGATTGCTGGGGGATACTGAGGCGAGCTGTCCCATCCCCTGCTCAGGGGGCCATGGGAAAGCAAAGGGAAGTGAGGGGAGGGTGTGACAGCCGTCACCCTACCCCAGCAGTCACAGGAAGAAGGGAGGAGGCAGGTGCTTCTCATCTGTCTGGCTCTGAGCTCTAACCGTTTCTCCATCACATTTCCCCACAATCTCCTACTCTTCACCGGTCCTAGGAGAAAAATGCACGTGCCCATTGGTTTCTTTAGAGCTCCACTTCCTTACGAATGCTTCCACATCATGTAAAGTTTAGATTAGATCAATTTTATCTTGTTCGTCTGTCTTTTGTTTGTCCAAAGCCTTGCCTAGCCACAGACTGGTACCGGAGAACCCAAGAGAGGTTGAGGATGAGATATCTGTTCTTCTACAGTAATAACTGCTGGTTTCTTGATGAAATAAATGGTATTTTTTACTTACACAGAGCCTGTTTAGGATAATTGGGAGCTAGGGCAGCGGCCCTCTGTGATAATTCAGCTGCTCTGACTGCTTTTACATTGTCATTCTGTCACTAACACAAGGTCGGCTAACTTCATAAGGAAAGAGAAGAGTCAGGCACTGGTTGTTAAATTCTTTGTCCAGAACTTTTGGTTCACAGCACGCTGGCCAGAGCTAGCGAGGTAGCTCTAGGACATTAGTGTGCATGGTGTCCTGTGTACCTGTGAAGTGCAGGTTGCTGGTGAACGAACGTAAGTGAGAGCTTCCACAATCCTTTATCTTTTTATTTGCTATTGCTGTCTTCTAAGGACAGTTATGTGTTTGACATAGCTTTCTGAAAACGCCACCTCTGAACATACGAGACTTCTGGGGAACAATTCAGAGCTAAAGCATAGCAGGGCCTGTATCTGTGGGGTGTGCTGCTGTTGGCTTGTAGGATTGCTTAGTGGGAGCTGGCATAGGTCTTGAGCCGTTAGGGACCAGTTTGGGACCTGGACACACAGGGGACACCCTGGAGCTGAAGTTTGCAGGGGCTGGGGCTGATCTAGTGCTGGGGTCTCCTGGGATGGGTCCAGGTCCTGGTCTCATGGAGCAGGCCTGGACTATGGATCCACTGGGTCATGGGCACTGGGGGTAGACTGGAGGGTGAGTCATGGGGGTCAGGCTGGCACCAGGCAGGCCTGGAGGCTCTGTCTATGGGGCCTGCCTAGTGCTGGAGGCCAGAGGTGCCAGGCTGGTGACAGAGTGGACCTGAAGTGGCTGGCTTGGCCCTGGGTGGACTTGGAGCCCGTATCCACTGGGGGTGGTGTGGAGACCGAGCCTGCAGGTACTGACCTGAGGACTAGTCCTTCAGGGGTCAGTCTGGGCCTGGGGGTTGCTGTGTCCAGCGCAGCTCTCAAGTTCCTGGGGGTAAGAATGGTGAGAGGACAGAGAAATAAAAACAAGAGACAACACACAGAGAGCTGAGGTCAGGTGGGGCCCTCTCTCCAGATGGGAGGAAAGGGAACCGCTCAACCATCACACGCGTTTATTTATACATTGGCCATGTGACCTCCCTTTGCTTAACTGGCTCGCCCCTTCTGCCCCATGTTCTTGGGGCTGGAGCACCTGTTTGCCTGGGACGCTCCGTGCCCACAGGATGTTCCTCAGGCACTTCGTGTCCTCAGCTCTGCACTTGTGAAGCATCAGTAGCTCAGCTGCTCCCGACAGGGGGCCTGAAGACTGGGGCTGTAAAAGGGCCAGCCAGAGCTCGAGTCCTCTGAGCTGGCCTAGAGCCCGCTACAATGTAATCTTGTTTGGCACTGGAGTGGGTTTGGAGGCTCGTAGGCATGTACTGGCCTGGGGATTAGGGCCAGGGGCCTAGCTTGACACTGGGTCAGCCCAGATCCTTTATCTGCAGGGGTGGCCTTTGCCCTGGGGTCTTCAGAACCACAGCTATGCTGGGGTTAGTTAGACCTGGGTGACCCCCAGACTGAGTCCACCCAGCTGGTCTTGGAGTCGGGTCTTGGGAGTGGCCCAGTCTTGGGTTTTTCTGGGGCAGCCTGATGTTGGAATCTGAGGCAAAGTCGGGTGCTCAATTTCCTCCTCTTCCTCCATGCAGGGGGCTTCTCTCTCCACACCGTGCTGCCTGGGCTTGGGGGACAGGTGACGTGGGAACGTGAAGCTGTCTGGCCTTCCCTCATTGGTACTTCTTTTCTTATTTCTGTGCTACACCGGGGTCTGTAATCCTTACCTGCTTTCCTTAATGCTTGTGAAAGTATTTTCATGCTTGGATGGTTGCTCAGACTGTTGTTTCTGCCAGCCACTGTCCCACTGGCCAGACAGCCCCTCCCCGTGCTTTCTTACATTCTACCCTGATGAACATTTCTGCAGTTTTATTCTTCTGAGAATTCTCTCTCCATATACCTTCCCCCCACTTTTTTTTGTGGTCCTTTTTTGGCTTACAGGAAATTATACTTCCAAAATTATTTGTTAATTTTTCTGTCTGTTCCCTGACTATTGCTTTACTTACTCCAAGATGTGCTGCAGGACTCTGTTCACTTCCTTATTTATTTGTGCATTCTTTGCTGTCAGTGTCCACCACTGCGTAAGAAGGGAGACCCATTGGTCAGAGCAGTCCAGGAAGTACGCAGAATAAGGATAGCAGGAATCATAATAAGCAGCCTGCTTCATTCCTCTAGGACCTCATACTAGGTAGGATGGAGAATATATCTACTTTCTAATCTCAGCCCATTTCCCACTTACCTGTACTACCGAGGGTGATTCTGCAGATAACCACTAACCACTCCTTGAGCAGTGAAACACAGCCTCATGATGTATTCTACCCAGCAACTAATGATGCAAAACTCTTGTATCTTGATTGGTTAACAGCCTGAGGAAGTTTCCAACCCCAGGGAGGCCAAAAGTTATTTATACTCATAATAAGTAATTTTTTTTTGGCTGAGTTGTGCAGAGACAAGCACCATTCTAAGAAGCTGATGGTTTTACTGTGTTACCCTTTCCCCTGCAGGATGGGTTCTGGCGGGGTGAGCTGGGCGCTGGGCCTGCTAGTGAGTCTGAGCAGGCTGGCGTCCTCCATGCTTGGAGGCAGAGACTCTCCAGGTAAGAATGGGGCAACTTTTTTCTGGGTGTTTATGCTGGCATTGGCTTGAGGGAGGGAGGCCTCTTCCTGTAGGTCCAGGCTATAGAAATATTAAAGGCGGCTTCAGGTTTCAAAGAGCAGTTTTCTTCCCATTGTCCAAAAGGTACTCTTTCCCTCTTTTCCATGCGCAGTGGATTTCCTGGAAAAGGGACTTCCAGTACCACAGACCCAGACCCAGAGAGCAGGGAGTTAGGAAGAAGGGAACATAGCCTCAGGTTAGGTTCATTGTTGTACAACTGCAGTCTCAAGAACTGTTAAGGTTGGAAACAGTCTGAGAATAGATCCCATCTTTAAGCCGGGAGTTCATTCTAATAATTGTGATCATTTCTATATTTATCGAAGGGGGATATACGTCTATAAATGAAATTGGAAATTTATCAGTCATTCACCCAACTCCTACTATGTGGTCAAAATTGTGGTGAACAGTTTCGAGAAGTATGAGAAGGTGAAGACACTAATTACCCCTGCCTCAAGTTTTTGGGTCCAAGTTAATTTATCACTGTGATTTTTCTAGCTGGGGAGACAGGCTACACAAACCTGAAGAAATGTTAGACATGAAAGCACATAGTTAAGGACAGAAAACAGAGTGTAATGTGCTAAGAACAGAATCCCTCTAAATGTC
>PVJX010027932.1:0-24325 GCA_004027295.1 Dolichotis patagonum
TGTTCTATTCTGGCATTTGAGCTGTCTCTCTCAGAGAGGCTCCATATCTTGCTACCTCTAGGTCCGCCATCTTTAGAAATGATATAAAATATCTAAAGATACTTTTGTCTCATAAAATACTCTGAATTAAATGTGAGCAAAATTTGATACATATTTTTCTATTTAAAACAATCATGTACTTTTGATAAGCTTCATACTTTCTTCCTGACTATATAGATGTTTATTTCCTGTGAGGTTTGGGGAAAAAATAATCATGATGTTATCATGTCCATAAGAACCTCAAATTTATACCTACACTTAAAATTTTTGTAATAATGAATTAGAAATAAGTAACAAGATGTCTTTTATAGTATATTTAAGAATTCTCCAGTTAACTGAAAATAATGCTTTAGTTTAATGCAATTGCAATGGAAGGTATATGATTTTGTATAATGGGCACAATTATCTTCCCTGTTTCAGCCTCACCCAAACTTATATCATGCCCCTGAAGTCACAGGAAAATGACAATTTGAAAGTTTTTGTCCTAAATTGTACAGTGAGGTATTTATTCTGATTCCTGTTTCACAACTTTTGCAAATTAATTATCTTAAATTATGTTTATTAATTTTTCATTAATGCATTGATAGACATTTATGCACAATTTAGTATCTTTAGAATAGTGTAGGTCTTAGGATGAATTACCATTACTAATAATGTTAGAAATGTGTTATAATGAGAGGAGAAATTATCTAATCAATATAGGAAGATTTACATAGAAATATGAGAAAATACTACAAGGCATATCATAAATTTTTCAGTTGACACTTGTTATTTTAATGTACTGCATCACAGAAAGCATTTTCAGAAGTAAATGAAGCTCCATTATATTATGTGTATATAGTATCCATAATATATGCAGCAATATTTGAAAACCTGTTTTGCATAGTGTACCCATAAAAATAGTAGATGATAATAAAGGCATGAGAAAACAGTATATTCCTTCCCACTCATAATTTCTGTGAAGAGAGCATGAGTATTTTATACTTGTTTCAGTGATATCTTTTTAGTAATTATTATAAATTACAAGCATCACATAAATATACAAATATGTGCTAATTGATCTCTATTGCTTGTAATGATCTGAAATCATGTTGGGTAATCTGCTTATGAAGTCATGATGTGAAAGACTAGCAACTATTTTTCTCTTTTACCTTGTTTAAGTTTTATTACTTTTGCTCATTTCCTCATTTTAATTAGGACTTCTGTTAATGAGTAGAAGACATAGAGCCCAATTCCTGAGGTAAAAATGAGTCTACTCCATAGGAAATAATGGGGTTTGCTGGTAAGTGTTAAAACTTTTTTTTAAAATTAGGACTGTTACTTATTCCTCTTGATTGAAACATTTTTACATGACAGCATATTTTTTCAAAATACAATTATTAACATATATCATTCTAACTGTATATAGCACAAAAAATGTTAAATTATTTGAATTGTGGGTGTTTTACCAATATGTATTTCTAAAATCAAAAACAAATGCATGCCACTTTACCATTTCCATATGGTGTCTAAATTTGCATTGTTAGTATTAACCAATACATTTCTCTGTGTACTTCTGCCAACTTTTAAAGAAAAGAATGATGAACTGTCAAAAACTACAGTTGGAGTTATTCATTTTAATATTTTGTGACATTTATGTGCACTAAATTTTTTCTATTTCAAAACTGGTGAACTGTCTTTGAATTGTGTATTTTTATATGGATTTACAGATTCAATTTTAATATTTGCAGTTCCAGAGATGTTTACAATAATGCGCTCTTTTATAATTTAGAATCTGGTAATTATCTGCTTTCACCTTTTTTTTTTACAGACTTACAAATGCTTTTACATTTTTACTATATATTAAAATATCATCATTCAAGTTTTTAATATTCTTCTTTGTCTAATTTCTTTCCTCAGTTTGTATTTGTTTAAATTTTTGGATATGTATATTTGACACTCTGGTCTGATCATAGATTTGTATTTTTTGTGTTTTCCACAGTTTTTTCATTCTGTATTTTGATGTCATAAAGTTTATTAAGTCCTAAAATTGTTACATCTTCATATTTAAATTAACTTTAATCTTGAAATATCTATCCTTTTCATAAAATCACTGTATATTTTATAATATACAAACAGCATTTCTTTTCATTTTTCCATGATACAATTTTTTGTCCACTTACTGTATACATTTTATATGAAATATTTGTTTTATTCAACATACACTTGAACTTTATTTGCATATAATCAGACATTATCAATTTTTCAATTGAACCATGGAATTTTCTATGGTCTGAAAGGCTCATTTCTTTCAAATTTATGTGTAAAATATTCATTCCCAAATTATGACATCATGAGATATCTTATTGTGGAATTTCTTATCTTCCACTGAAGAGAGGCAATATATCGGAAGTTGACAAAAATTGTCCTTAAGTTATTGAATTTTTTAAAAAAATCTGACCTTCCTGTTCCTCAAGATTGTGATAGGTAAATCATAAATTTTAGTGATTTTTAAACTACAATGCTTATTCATTTTGTTAAAGAGCTTGTGACATTCTTTTTCATATCAATTAGAAATATTTTCAGTTTTTATTTAGCATGCTATAGTTTTTAATTTTCTTTTTATTTTTCTCCCTCCATTTTCTTTTGTACTATTGTGGTTGGTCATTTTCTCATTTCTTACTTTAAAAAACTTACTAAAGTGTTTCTTTTTTAACAATTATGTTCATTCCTAAGAATTACAATTATGGTAGACTTGCTAAAATGTTTTTGTATCCTGTTTCAGTCTAGACTATTTTATTGACATTTTTCAGACTTATAATCATTTAGTGTACATAATAATTTCAGTTCTAATGTATCAATTTTTGTGTATGCTTGTGTTACAGGATAATTTTGATAGTGCAGAGACTGGTATTATTTGTAATATTTTTCAGTACTAAATATATACTAGTTTTAAAGTCTTTAAAATTTAAACAGAGTAGCACTGATTTCAAGTTTAGACTTGTGATTATTTCTCACGATATTGTAACAAAGGATCACAAATCCAATTCTTGATTCTATTTAGCATTCCTTCTTAGTAATTGTTTCTATCTTTTGTTAAGCTTGGTGTTGTGAACCTGTGCAACTACTCAGGAATTCACTCCATGAGGGATATAAGAGGAAATTTTTATTTTGAAATTATACTTTAAACACTACTTATTTGAATCAATTCTTGATACTCAAGTGTATGAAACTCATTTTAATAGCATTTAAGACTTCAAATGTTTCCTCAAAATATCTATGTTTATTAGTTTTTGAAAGAACTTAACATTTTACTTTTTCATAAGTATTACTAAGCTAAAATATAAGTGGAATTCCATTAGTTAAATAGAACTAACCACTATTTAAAATAAAAGCTTATTTTCTAGCATCACTGTTTTCAATACTTTGAACTTTTTTCTAATTTCCATGATTTTTTTAGTCAAGAGAAAGTTTAGGGAAAATAATTCAATCATACAAAGGCTCAGAAATCATACATTTCCATGCACTTTATCTCTGCAAAAAAGATGAGTATATACTCTAGCTAAAAAACACAAAAGATGAAATCATGAGACCTATAGATCAATAGAGCAACATAGGACATTGAAAGAAGAAAATTATGCTATGCCAGCATGCATTTAAAAAATATATTAATATTAAAACACAAATATTTTATTGGAGATAGAATAGTTGAATCTCTTAAAGACTTAGGTTTAGGCTATTACCTTATGAATAAAATTCCAGTTGCACATAAAATATAACAAAGAATTAACAAATATAGTCCTATCAATTTCAAAAGCTGCTATAATGCAAAGGAAATCACTAGCAGAGTAATGGGACTATCAACAGAAAGGTAAAAAAAATTTTTTTCCAGCTACTGCTTAGAAGACTAGAATACATGAAAAAGTAAAAAAAAAATAGAACACTTCAAATTTAAAGACCCAATACAAAAATGGACATGTAAGATGAACAGACACTCCTTAAGAGAAGAAGTGCAAGCAGTCCATAATTATATAAGGAAATGATCAACATACAACAGGCCTCTAAAGAGCTAAAAATTGAGACAACCATGTGATTGCATCTCACAGCACCAATAATGGCTAGAATCCCTAAGTCAACCAATTATAAAATCTGATGAGCCTGCTGGGGAAAAAGGAATCCTTCTCCATTGTTGTTGAGAGTGTAAAATGCTACAACCTCTGTGGAAAGCATTATGGAGTGCAATAAAAAATTTAAAACTAGAGGTTCCATTTGACCCATCTATTCTTCCAGGCATCTCCCTCAAAGAGATAAATACATCACACCACCTTGATATATCCATATCCATAGTACCATAGTTCATAATAACTAAATCTAGGAGACAGCACATTTGCCCATCAACAGGTACATGGATGAAGAGAGTGTAGTATTTATATAAGAAGAGACACTGCTCTACCCTAAAAGAGCATAAATTAAGATGTTTTAGCTAAATGGATGCATATTCAGACCATACGGTAAGTGAAATAATTCAGACAAATATTGCATTGTTTCTTTTGTATGAGAAACTGTTGAAGACCACTATGAAGTGGCTCTGAGCAGGATTTAAAATAAAATAATTGGCTTTCTATGTTTATCTGTGAGTCAGTCTTATGCCTGGGCCCCTTGCCTGACAACAGGAGCTGATTCATAGCAAGTTAACCTCTATGAATCACTGATCTGGGCTGAGATCTGTAGTGGCCTGTGAGCCCAGAGATACCTCAAAGGGCAAGATAAGGTCACAGCTGTGGATACTTGGCTCAAACATCAATTAAGTAGATAGAGACTGCAGCTGCAGGAATTACTCCTACAGTCTCACTCATTCCATGTCTTCATGATAAGACAGTTCTACCAAGTTGACATGATTCATTACTTGGAGATGTCCTTGAAGTGACTCCCAAGGTTCTGCTCATTGTCTGTGCTTTCCTCAGTTTCCTTGTCCTTTGTTGTTGAAGCTAATAAAAGTGGTGGACCAGAAAAGTATTTGTCTTAGCCCTCAGAGTCTTGAGCTCACCTAAAGGGTTTTGACCCTACTGGAGCCCTAAAATCATACCAGTTGTCTCATTTTATTTAAGCCTTCACTGTACACTCATTTGGGAGATTGGGAATTCCTCCTTTTTGTTTTTGTAACATCTGGATCAGGGTAAGTCATGGCTGAATGTTGTCTAGGAATTGGCCCGTCTTAGCTCCTCTTTGACAGACTATGAAGAAGATAAGGAGAAACACTCAAATTATTCCAAGTATACCAACATAAAGCCAGAAATATGTCTTCAGATAGTTGAATGGATTTAATTGTTCTAAAGCATCAGAAAATTTTTCACAAACTTGAATTGCTTATCAAATTTTTGGGCTTGTTGCAACTGTTGTACTCTAATCAAGGTTTGGCTATCCTGTCCTATACCCATTGCTTTCATTGTCCTAGATTTCAACCTTTGTTCTTTGTAAAATTCCAGAGACTTAGCGAATCCCCTTTCCTGTGCAGCTGTGACCTTCATACTCTGTAAATTTCCAGGAACTAGCTGACCACCGAACTACAAAGTTGTAACCTTTGCACTCTGTAACATTCCAGTGAATGACCATGAGCTGTAACAAAAGCCTTCTTCCCCTTAGCTCCCCTCCCCACCCTTGCTTTGTGGTTTTTCCCTTTATAAACCCCTCAGAAGTTTAACCAGGTTGCACAGTTCTGCAAATTCCATTGTGTCTGTGTTACTGGGTACCAGCATAAATAAAGCACTTCCCTTATTTTCTTTTTTGGATATCATCTCGTTTTTTGGGGTACAGCATTTGGGGGCTCATCCGGGATGGACTAGGGGACCCCTCCTCAAATTATTTTTCACTGATTGGCTTAAGATCTGTAAGTACTTTTGTTTGTGGTGCACACATTTGTAAACGCAGGCGAGCCTAGTGCTCCTTCTGCACCGGAATGGGATGCCCTTCAGTAATTGGGAGTTCTTTTGCCCATTTGTAATTTGGGGCCTTTTGCCCATTTGGCCTTGTGTTCAGTGTCTTTTTAACTTGGGGGAAACTTTTGCCCAGTTGAATCCTTAGTTTCTGTTTCAGGTCTTATGCTGCCTTTTGAATTTAAGGGTTATAATAAAACTTGTTCCCCTTTAGATCATTCACCCATGGACAGAAAAACGTCTGAGTGTGTGTGTGTTCAATATTTGTCCTGTCTTTTGTGGCACCTGTTTTTGTATTTTTGTTCTTAAGTGATCATTTCCAAAACTTGGACCAGGCACTATGATTTGTGATTTTTGTCAGCTCTACCCTTGATCCTTAACAACTTTAAAGATTTTTTTAGGTTGAGCTCAAATCACCAACTTGGAATTCCTCCCTTCTTGGCAGCTCTCAAAGTGAAACTGAAACCTGAGGTGCACCTGATTCTTCCCGCCGAGGAGAAAAAAAACCCTGCCACCACCACCCTACCAGCCTTCAGCACAGACATCTTCAACCCCAGAGCCTGAGCCACTCTTTCACCCACCCAGCCCCATCCAGACCAGAAGCTATCCACATTTGGAATTACCTGACTCCTCTTCTACAACCCCTGCCCACTTCCCTTCACATGAGATCTGTCCGCCCCAAAGACTGCCAGCAGATTTTGTAGGTTTTTGTTTACAGCAGAAGAAGGAGAACACATCCACACTTTGGGCTGAAAAGCAGTGCGCGATCCTGGTGGAAACCCATCTCCTGATCCTGAATGCCAGAACCATGTTTCCCCTTGTCCCATCGTGACTAGAATCCCAATATGGCCAGAGGTAAGGAGGCTTTCAATTGGTATTGCCAGTTGTTCCTAGAAGCCCTTAAGGGCACTTCCAGGAGACCACCCAATTTGTCCAAGGTTTCAGAGGTAAGGCAATTGGCTAATGAATCCCCCTCAGGTTTCCTGGAGAGATTACAAGAGGCTTATCACATTTATACACCCATAGACCCGGTAGCACCTAAAACTGCATGGGCAGTTAACATTGCCTTTGTGACTCAGTTGGCCCCAGATATTAAACAAAAATTACAGAAACTTGAAGGATTTGAGGGAATTCCCCTTAGTCAGTTGTTAGAAATTGCTCAAAAGGTGTTTGATAACTGAGAGGACCTAAAAGACCAAAGATTAGCTAACGTCCTAGAATTCTTGGCTGATAAAGTCACTAAGTCCAACAAAAAGCCACCTTACCCACCTCTAGATAAGAATCAGTGTGTTTACTATAAGGAAATGGGACATTGGTGAAAGGATTGTCCTAAACTCAAGGCTAAATTAGAGAAAAATGCAAAGTCTCTGCTGTCCCATGATTGAGGAAGTCAGGGCTCTTATTCCCACCCTTGAGCCCAGGCTAGGAGAATTTCTGTGGGCTGTGGGATATTGAAGACTTTGGATTATCAACTTTGCTGAGATAGCCAAGCCTCTCTATGACTCCTTGAGGGAGACCAGCTGAGGTCCCCTAGGATGAAAAGACTCTCAGGACTAGCCTTTTAAACAACTGAAACTAGCCCTAACTGAGGCTCCTGGCCTGGCTCTTCCTGCCCTCCAAAAGCCTTTTTCCCTCTACGTGGATAAAAAGCAAGGAATATCCAAGGGAGTTTTGACTCAGAGCTTGGAACCACGGCAGAGGCCTATTGCCTATCTCTCCAAGAGACTGGACAATGTGGCAGCTGGATGGCCACGTTGTTGGCGAGTGATTACCTCAGTGGCCCTCTTGGTAAAAGAGGCCCTAAAACTGCCTTTTGGACAAAAACTCCTGATTGTCTCCTCACACTCCTTGGAGACCCTCATTAAAACCCTATCAGATCAATGGCTATCCAATATCTGAGTGATGCACTACCAGGCTCTGCTTTTGCATCCAGCAACCATCAGTTTTAAAGAAATAGTGGCTTTAAAGCCCACTACTCTGCTGCCTGATGATGACCCGTCTTTGCCCCTCCACAACTGCACTGAAGTTATTGACCACCTCATGGGGCTCAGACCTGACCTGATGGATCAGCCCCTACCTGGAGTTCCATCATACTTTTCTGATGGGAGCGTCTTCATTTATTGTCCATTAAGGTAAGGGGGTAGAGAGACGGTAACCACAGACACCTGAGTCTTATGGAAACAGGACTTAGAGCCAGGCACCTCTGCCCAAAGGGCAGAGCTCATTGCTCTCACCGAGGCCCTCAAGTTGTCTGAGGGAAAAGACATTAATATTTGCACTGACAGTAGATATACCTTTGCAACTGCTCATGTTCATGGGGCTATTTACCAAGAGAGAGGCCTATTGACCTCTGGGGGGTCAGAAGATCAAAAATGCACCCCAAATTTTGGATTTACTGGCTGCTATCTGGATGCCAAATTAAGTAACCATCATCCATTGCAAAGCTCATCAGGTAGGAGATAATCCTGTTATATGAGGAAATAACTTAGCTGATGCTACAGCCCAGAAAGGAGCCCTAAAATCAGTGGAGACTGAGCTGACCCCAGTGCTACTGTTAGTTTCTCCCACTTTGTCAGAACCTGTTTACACTCGAAAGGACCTGCACATGGCTGCTCAACTCCAGGCAAAGCCTATTATTCCTGCAGGCTGGTATCAGCTACCTGACAGACAAGTCATCCTCCTAGAAATATTGGGATGTGACCTCATTCGCCAGGCCCACAAATCTACTCACTTGGGAGGAACAAAGCTAACTGCCCTTTTGTGGGTTTGTTTCTTCATCCCTAATTTAACTAAGCTTGCTCAACCTGAAAGCTCCAGGTGTCACCAATGTCAATTGGTGAACCCAAAGTGACTTAAGCCATTGGAGACCACTCAGTACCATGGAAACTTGCCTGGAGAACATTGGGAGATTGATTTTATTGAGATGGGAAAACCTGGACTTCAGGAATATAAGTATTGTCTAGTAATGGTTGACATCTTCACTGGATGGGTCAAAGCTTTTCTGACCAATTCAGAGTCAGCCCTAATAGTAGCTTCTATATGAGATTATTCCCAGATTTGGCCTCCATGTGGTCCATGGGGTCCAACAATGGCCCAGCTTTTATAGCTCAGATAACTCAAAAATTAACCCAAGTCTTACAGATTGATTGGAAACTTCACTGTGCTTACCAGCTTCAAAGTTCAGGACAAGTAGAAAGGATGAATCAAACTTTAAAAATGGTAATAACTAAGAAGGCCTCAGAAACTGGCAAAAACTGGGTCAGTCTCCTTCCTTTTGCACACTTGTGTGCATGTTGCACTCCTTATGTAGCTGGTATTTCACCATTTGAAGAGAGAACCACTCCCCTCATTTCAAGAATCTCTAAAGAGAAACTAGCAGACCTAGCTAACCAGGATCTTATTAAGTCCCTCTAGGCCCTCCAACCTGTTGTGACCTCAGTCCACCAGTTGTTCCAACAACAATAACCTCCACCTGCAGTTTCTCCTGAGGACGATCACCCAGCAGCAGAACCTGGAATGCAAGTCCCCATCAGGAGCATGCTAGAGTGCTTGGAAGCATGAACTTTGGGTTGATTTTATTTTCTTCTAGTTATTTGAATTATGTGATGATGATGTTAAGCTAAAGGATGTGCAAACAAGCTTTTAAAATTTAACAAGTTATCTTGCTGCATACTTGTCACTATGTTGAAACTACCTGTTTTGGTTTTTGTTTTCTGCCAGAGGGAACCATCCATGTGAACCGAAGAGCAGAGGATTCTAGGAACTATGGGGAATTTAGGAAGGATGTTGGAAGAGTTTGATTAAAAAAGTAATAAGCACGTTTAGAAAAAGGTTATGTGGAAGTAAAAGCTCTGAGGGCCACTGATAAAGGTGGTAAGGCTGGTGAAATGGTGGTAGTGAGCAAAGTGTATTGCTTGAAATTGAGGTGAAAGCATTTAGTATTGAGATATTAAGCTCATTCTAGGATTGCTTGATCTCCTGTTTTATGTTATACTGTGGAGATGGAGCCAAAGAGGTAGGAGCCAGACCCAAGAGAGGGACCTGTGAACTGCAGTTGACTGGAGACTCAGGCTCATGGAGGTGAGCTTCATCCCACTGGATCTGGCCCCCTGCACATCAGACCCTGATTCTGCTCTCTTGGGGTGGAAGGTCTCACTGCTGCAGCAGCTCTAGATAAATGGGGCCTGATCCTTGGTAAATCACATGGATTTCCCTGCAGAGATTGTTTTCTGAGTTAAAAGTATGTTTTGAGTATAGTGTTATCAGCCACCTGGTATTTTAATTACTCATCCCAATAAACTTAAAAATTGTAAAGTATTTGTTTCTCAGATTAAGACACTGTTAGAACCTTAAGTAGTAGCTGATGGGTATATGTAAATTTTTTTACCTGAAGTAGATTGTCTAGAATAGGCAGCCTCTATATTTGTCCAAAACTTCACCCTCTGTCATGTGCACTACAAGTTGTAATTTGGAAAGCTTACTGTATAGAAATCCTGTCAGTTTACAGTTCTTGAAGACTGATGTTCTCTCCCAAACACTGGTTACTGCAACAGCATTTTTATTATGTAAAAGGAGAAAAAAGGCACCTAAGGCCAAAAGTATTTTTTGTTTTAAACTCATTGTATAAATCCTTGTGTTAAATTAAAACTAAGATTTGCTGTAATACTGCTTTCTCTTCAAAATGTGGTGCTACAGGAAAGGTGTAAAATGGAAGCAGCCACATTTTCCCTAGCTCTAATTTTGAGAACTCTGTCTGATTTAAGAGAAACCCTGTACTTATACCTGTACTACTGGGGATGAGGGTGGTGGGGTCAATAAGTCTAGGGGTGTCTAGCTTAGTAATTGGAGACCAAAATTATAGGCACCTGAGTGCACTCATCAATCAATATCTAGCCACCTTCAGTGACTCTGTCTCTAAGTTAAAAGATTCCTTAAGTTCCCTGGCTGAGATGGTTTTACAAAACCAACGGGGACTAGATCTCCTATTCCTAAAAGAGGGAGTTCTCTGCTTGGCTTTAGGGGAAAACTTTTGCTTGTATGCCAACCATTCTGAAGTTATTAGACAAAATATGGCTAGCCTTGAAAAAGCGGTTACAGGAACTAGAACAAGCTAGGCAGACCAAACAAAACTGGTTTGAATGTTGGTTCCCTTTCTCCCCTTGGTTAACAACTTTGATTATGGGCAGTCACAGGACCTTTGTCAATCCTCCTCACCTTGCATTGTGAACAAATTGGTAAACTATGTCAAAGACAGTGTTCAAGCTATTAAATTAATGGTCTTGAAGACACAGGGCTATAAGTAGATACCATTGTCTGAGACTCCCACTGTGGGCCAAAGATTTGTCTCACTTATGAAAAATCAGTGGGGAATGTTGTACTCTAGCCAAGGCATGGCTATCCTGTTCTGTACTCCTCACTTTCATTGTCCTAGAGTTCAACATTTGTTCTTTGTAAAATTCCAGAAGCTTAGCAAACCCCCTTTC
Source organism: Dolichotis patagonum (assembly GCA_004027295.1). Taxonomy (NCBI): domain Eukaryota; kingdom Metazoa; phylum Chordata; class Mammalia; order Rodentia; family Caviidae; genus Dolichotis; species Dolichotis patagonum. The sequence goes on from PVJX010027932.1 coordinate 11,435, forward strand.
CTGTGCAGCTATGACCTTGGTACTCTGTAAATTTCCAGGAATTAGTTGAGCACCAAACTACAAAGCTGTAACCTTTGCACTCTGTAACATTCCAGTGAATGACCATGAGCCGTAACAAAAGCCTTCTACCCTTAGCCCCCCTCCCCACCTTTGCTTTGTGGTTTTTCCCTTTATAAACCCCTTAGAAGTTTAACCAGGTTGCACAGTTCTGCAAATTCCATCGTGTCTGTGTCACTGGGTACCAGCATAAATAAAGCACTTCCCTTTTTTTCTTTTTTGGACATCATCTCATTTTTGAGGTACAGCAGGGACATTGACAACATGTCCTTCTGGAGAGCATCAATATCCATAGTAACATTTTGAGGGATAGCTCCTTGTATACATTTCTTTATATTCTCCCAAGGATGCATAGCTTTGTTATAAGGCAAGGGAGTTACGCAGAAATGAGTAGCCTTGTAATGGCAGTTAACTTATGACCAATGATATCTGGTTCATGATAAATCTCAGGTGGAGAATCTGCCCAAGTAATGGGTCTAAGTAATGGTAGGTTAGGGACATAAGTCCATCATTCCACTCCTGAGATGGTGTCATATGTACAGATACTGTCAGCAGAGCCATTGAGGGAACCAAAAGATCTCTAGCCTCATGAATAGTTGCTTGGATGTGATTCCACTGGATCACTTTTCCTCTCTTCTGGTCTCTCAGTGGAGCTGACAGTTGATTTTCTGGCTGATAGGCATGTGTCTGTGGCCCAGGTTGGCTGAGTAGTCAGGTAAGGCTGTCTTCAGCATTGGTTGTGTCTCCCACCAATGCTATATATTTCTTGTTCTTTCATCTGTTAAGACATAAGCATAACCTTGCTTCCATATTATTGGCTATATTGATCTTTTAAAGTTTAAATGAAGCATGGAAAAGGCAAAATTTGATCTATCTGTGAGAAAAATAAGAATGTTAAAAAAGCAGTCTTTTAAATCAATTATGATGAGAGGCCAGTCTCTGAGAACTGCAGTTGGATTTGGCAGTCCTGGTTGCAACATCCCCATAGGAAGTAAGCAAGCATTTACAGCTCTTAAGTCTTGTAACAACCTCCATTTCCTGGCTTCTTTGGAATAACAAAGACAGGAGTATTCCAAGGGCTATTTGAGCTTCCTAAATGTCTTAGCTTAAATTGTTCTTTAGCCAATTTGCATAATTGAGTTAGCTTTTTAAGGGGCCATTGATCTACCCAAACAGGCTCCTTGGTTTTCCATTGTAAAGGCAGAGCTGTAGTGAGGGGAGAAGCATCAATGGCCTTCGTCAAAAAAACCTGCTGATATCTGGTATCATGCTTGTCAATTTTACATGGAATCGTAACAGGCTTTTTGAGTCTCTGTAAGTTTTTTCTAGTCATTTGTCTTTCTGATACCCCATTTTAATAATCATTTGTTTAATTTTTGGACCTGAATCTATTTTTTCACTTTCCACATTGGAACTTGTTTGTTTAGCTTTAAAATCAGAATCACTATTCAGCACTAATTTCCACTTTTGCAATAAATCTCTTCCCCACAAGTTAACTAACTGGAATAAGTGCCACATAAGGTAAAGAGAAACCTTTTTGTTGCTCTGACCCCTCATAAGGCAAATGTAGCACATGCTGAGGGGCTCCTTGTAACACATGCTGAGGGGTTCCCAGTCCAATAAGGGACATAGGAGCCCTTTGTGTGGGCCACGTGGCAGGCCATTGTTCTAATGCAATTACAGACATATCTGTACCAGCATCTATTGCAACTTCAAATTATTTCCCATTAATCCTTATAAACACATAGGTCTATTTTTATTCACTTCCTGTATAAAATAAATTTCTCTCTTTGTAGTCTTGCTCTGAGGGTCTTGCTCTCTCCAGAGCTGTCTATACTTAACAAAAGAAGGCTTCTCTACAGGTAACAAAATCAACTGCTTCACATAGTCTCCCTGTTCAAAAACTTAGAGATCCATAGCACATGCAAGAACTTGTATCTTATCCTGACAATTACCATCAATCACACTAGGCATAACAGTTATTCATTTTAAATTTAGGTCAGCCTTTCAAGCATTATAAGACCAACTGTTCCTTCAGGTGGGAGACCCCAAATTCCTGTGGGAATTGGGGTAGGCTGGTCACCTCCAATGAGAGTGACCCCAGGATCTAGGCACAGAGCCTGAGTCCTCCTTCTTGCCAGAGGCACTTTTCTCTTGCCAAGCTGCAGCTGTCATGTCTTACTATTAGATCTAACAAGAACTATGCAATTTTTTCTAGTATGTCCCATTTTTCCAGTTAAAACATTTGACATTACTCTTTTTTGCATTTGCAAGACCAGCCATAACCTGAGCCATCATAGTTGTCATATAGTACTCAGTTTCCAATGTGCTGACATGCTTGAAAATATGTTGTTAAATCATTAGTTGACTTTACAGAATTTAAAGCCTGTTTACAATCCTGATTAGCATTTTCATATGCTAATTGTAAAATTAAAATGTTCACAGCTTCTCTGTTTGATACATGGCTGCAAATGGCTTCTTGTAATTTTGCCACAAATTGAGTAAAGTATTCCTGGGGTCCTTGCAGAATATATAAAAAGGACATCACCAGAGCCCCATCCTCTGGAATAGTTATTCATGCTTTGTTTTTAATAATTCTGCCAATTGTGGAACTAGCTCTTCAGGACATTGAATCTGTTTCTCAAGTGGTGCATATATTCCTGTCCCAGGAAGCATCTCCTCATTTACTGCTGGATGTGGATTGGGACCCGTCCTGTTTTTATGAGCCTGCTCCAAAGTAAGAGCTTTTAGCTTTACATCAAAATGAAGGAATTGAGCAGGAGACAGGCATATTTGTGCCAAGTGTTTGATATCATAAGGTGTCAATTAATATGTATCCAAAACATTTTGCAACAGTCCCACAGTAAATGGACTTTGGACTTCATTGTTAACCACATTTTGTTTAAGATATTATAGCAGTTTTATTTCTAAAGGCATATGAACAAAATACTCATGATGATTAGCATCTCTTTTGATTCCAACTGGGAAGCAAGTAGGGAGGGTATTATTTACTCCCTTTGTGGCTGCCTTTCCCCACACTACCTGTAAGTTTTTGGATGGAGCCATATGAGATATTTTTTGTAGAGGTTCTTGCTCCTGCTGAGGTGATCCCTCTAAGGGTTTTGTTTTGGTGGCAGGTGCCTCAGCAGGAAGATCTCTTCCCTCTGTGTCTGAATCAGAGACTATTGACTGTGAGCTCTTTAACAGACTTAAAACCAGATGGCAAGTTGAGAATGTCTCAGGGGAAATGATTTGTCCTGCCCTGTGTGCCCTTTAAGATTTTTTACAACTCTTTCCCAAATATCAATTTCTATAATGCCTGTTTGAGGAAACCATGGATTATATTTGGTTACCTCCTTTAACATTTTTTTAAGTCTTTCTTTGGCACACGAGCCCCTGAGTGTTGAAACAGGCTTTGGAGCAGTTTTAAATACCTTTGCTCCTCAGATGAAACTTTTTGCCCCATATTTTACTCTCAGTTAAAATGGCTTTTCACAGCAGGAAGACTCACCATTTTTCTTCCCTCTCTTCTCTCCAGGTGTCTCTGGCAAAGTTTTCATACTGTGAAGGCCTCCTCTGTATCCAAACTTTTCTACTCTGGATGGACTTACTCATTTATGCTAAAATTCCTAATCTAAGGATGTTAGGTCCCTGTTTTTGAACCATTTATCAAGGCCTGACCTAGATCCCCAATCTCCCAAAGGAGTGTATGGCAAAGGTTTAAATAAAATGAGGCCAGTGCTATGAGTTTAGGGCTCCAGGAGGGTCAAAACCCTTTAGCTGAGTTCAAGACACTGAAGGATAAGACAAAGACTTCTCTACTGCTCATTTTTATTAGGTCCAACAACAAAATATGAGGAAACAGAAAAGTGCAGGCAATGAGCAGGACCTTTTGAGTCACTTCAAGGACATCTCCAAGTAATGAATCAAGTCAATTCAGTAGAACTGGCTTATGATGAAGACATGGTAGGAGTGAGACTGTAGGAGTATTTCCTTCAGCTGCAGTCTCTATCTACTTAATTGATGTTTGAGCCACGTATCCACAGCTGTGACCTTATCTTGCCCTTTGAGGTATCTCTGGCCTCACAAGCCACTACAGGCCTCAGCCCGGACCAGTGTTTCATAGACGTTCACTTACTATGAATCAGCTCCTGTCACCAGGCAAGGGGCCGAGGCCTAGGAAAGACTCACAGATAAACACAGAAAGTCAATTAGTTAATTTTAAATCCTTCTCAGAGCTGCTTCATAGTGGTCTCCAACAGGTGATCTAGGTCAGGAGCCAATAAGAAACCTAAGTCTAAATAAAGAGTAAAATGCCGTATAGATATAAGAAAGTACAAAGAACGTGTCCAGATAGGAAAAGAAGGATGCAATGTGGGGAGAAGGCAGGGAAGAAGGGGAAAAGAGTTAAAGAAAACAAGAGCATTGCAGAAAATATAGAAATAGATTTTTTCTAAATGTGACAGGGAAGAAGGGTTGGAAGGAAGGGAGGAGAAAGGGACAAAATAAAAACAAAAAAATGAATTACGCTGTGTTATGTATTTCTAGAAATCCCTCATAATGAATGAGCATTATGTACAGAAAACATGCTGATTAAAAGTATATCAGAAAAAAACTTTTTGTTGACACATTAGTTTCCATAATTACTAACTATAAAGTATGTGGATGAACATTTTAATAAGCTGATAATTAAAAACCTGTCTGTTTTGGGGGTGCATTTTTACTGTTTCCTACCCTTCTTTAGCTATTGAGCATTTTCGTATTACTGTAATCCTACTCATTCTGTGACTCTTATACTTCCCATTTGGTGTTCTTTTTGCTTTATTATCTTATATGCTTTATTTTTTGGACAGTTTATCTCTTATAAACTTTCTTATTTATATTTCCAAAATTTCTAAAAATTTTATTAGCTAATGCTGACCATGTGAACGCATCATTTAATTGTGTGTGATGTCTTACCCCTTTCCTATATCTTTACTTAGTTCACGTTCGGAGAATATTTACAAACTTACTTCCCAAACCAGAATCGTTAAAAATTTCTTAAGGTACATCTCAACCTGTGATTAATTTTTTCATTTATACTTTTGTTCTTCTCCTATGAATGAAATTTATTTTACTAAGTCTCTAAAAAATAATTACTTGCAATTTTGACTAGCTTCTTCTGTATTTCAAATAAATTATCAGTTTTTGTTTTTGGTTTGTTTGCTAATCTTTGCATCATCTTTCACAGTGGAAGGATTCTTCAGTTGTTGGAGACCAAATCCAGCTCTGAGCAGAATTTAACATTATCTAATTGGCTTTCTATGTTTATCTATGAGTCTGTCTTAGGCCTAGGTCTCTTGCTTTGCGATGGGAGCTGATTCATAGTAAGTAAACCTCTATGAATCACTGGTCCTCGATGAGGCCGGTAGTGGCCTGTGAGGCCAGATACCCCAAAGGGGACCACAGCTGTGGACACTTGGCTCAAACATGAATTAAGTAGATAGAGACTGCAGCTGCAGAAATTATTCCTACTGTCTAATTCCTACCATGTCATCATGAAGATTAAATGGTTCTCCTAAATTCACATGATTTATTACTTGGCGATGTCTTTGAAGTGACTCCTAAGGTCCTGCTCATTGCCTGTACTTTCTTCAGTTTCCCCACTTTTTGTTTGGACCTAATAAATATGAGTGGTCCAGAGGAGCCTTCATCTTAGCCTTTAGAGTCTTGAACTCACCTAAAGCGTTTTGACCCTCCTGGACCCCTAAAATCGTACCACTTGTCTCATTTATTTAAGCTTTCTCCGTACACTCATTTGGGAGATTGGGGATCTGGGTCAGGACCTGATACTCAGGTCTTGGATAGTTTTGTTTTCTCTTTCATATTGCATATTTCCTTACATGTTTTACTGGAAAATTTGTGTTTGCATGATATGTTTTTTAAAGGATAAGATTTACAAAAGGAAAAGTATTTCAATTTGTCATGGAAGTCCTAAAACCAGTGTTTGTTATGTGAATTCTCTGTATGATTCAGTTTGTCTTAAGGACAATCTGTGACATAATCTTACTAGGCAAATTTCACCAGTAATATGGATCTGGAAAAATGAAAAAAGTTGGGAAGTCTTTTTATGCTGTTTGGATGATTCTAATATTAAACCCACTGAACATGAGTTTTCTAAATCTAGAGCCTAGAATTCAATACCTACAAACCTTTGCAAGGAACATGTTTGGTTGGTTTTCTGCAGAAAATATTAGTGAGTTAAACTTTTATCAAATTTTTTAAACAATGTTTCCTGTTTATTTTCTCATTTCATCTAAATCTGTTTGAATGGTGGCAAAATTAATCAGATTTGTCTTTGATATTCCTGCTGCCTTGTTCCATTTATCATTTCTTTCTGTATGTGAAGTCAGTCAAATTTTAAACCAGATTTTACTAAAAAATCATAAATGATTTTAAGAATTATTTTAGAATTCTATGTTCCTAAATTCAGTAAAAAATTATCTGAAAACAGAAGCTTTTGTTTATATTCTTTTTTATTTTTTGATTTCTATATGATATTAAAGGGCACAAAATTTTCATCTTATCAGATGCCAAGTTTTTCTTAAGTTACTGTTAAAGATAAAGTTAAAGTATGGTAATCTGGACATACAGATTACCTGAGTTCCAAAAATGATTCATTTAATCAATACTGAAACTAATATCTTAATTTCTTATTTCTATTTACTATTTAGTATTGTTTAGATTATTGGGTAGTTGGAAAATTATATCCCACAGAGTAAACATTTATTTAAATATTGTGTAGCTGGCTTCTTTATTTCAGAATTTTACATTTGCTTGGAATTTAATACATCTGAATGTATGCAATTTATTTAAAATGTAATATACTTCAATCAATTTGTATTGATGCTATTTCTATTAGAAATTTGCAATAATTTTCCTCATTATTAAGATTTCTCAATAGTTTGTTATTGTACACATTGCAAATAATACTGAGCAAAACAAAAAGTGTCTACTATTTCCCTTAAGAGACTATACACATTATTATAAAATATCAAAAAAGTTATATATATAAAATATAAAATACTTTAGTCATCATGAAACTATAGAAGATATTAGTAGACAGGAAACTTATGGGAACATTCAGCAAAGAATGTATATTTTATCCATTTTGATATTACTATTCTCTAAAAGTTGATAGATTTTAAATTTGATACACATGTAACTCACTGAGAAACTTTCACTGAGAAACTCTAGCTATTAAATTCAATTTAAAATTTTTAACTGATAAGTATTACTTTCCTGTGAGCATAAACATTTAAATATTAAAATGTAAATTTTAATGGTATAAGACATATTTCACATGCAAGAGGTGTGCAGTAGCCAGTACTACATAAGATAAAAAGTAACTATTTAATTTTCCTGGACACTATTCAAAAAACTTTATTCATCAAAATAGTTATTTATGAATAATAGATAAATAATTTTTATAAAACTTCTGCTGAGTTTTACTTTTGAAATATTAATGGTTTAACATATTAAACCATAAATAATTGATAAATTAATTTGACTAAAGACTTTTCTAAAGCAAATCATATTTCCATAATAGAAATTTAGAAACCTAGAGAATAGTCACATGTAAATATCTTTGAGTACACACAGAAGTACTATCACAGAGAACCACAAAGACTAAACACAGTGAACTTTTACAAATCACCAGGTAAAATAAAGAAGCAATATTATGTGTTGCTTAATATGTAGAGCCTAATGTATGAACCTTATCATGTTGTCTGTTTGATAGAATTAATGAATACTTAAGAGATTAATAAAGCACACTTCTGTGTGTCTCTATGGAGTATTCAGAGGGATGACTGGAATGTAGTTCAGCAAACTGGAAAAACAGGGATGGTGGCAACATCTAATAGGCTTGTTGCATGGGTGGAATAAAAACAAAGTGAAGAATCAGTTGTTGGTATTTTCTGGAAGCCCAATATTTCTGCGGTCTGTGAATGTCAGGCTCTGGTATCCTCTGCCCTCCAATGCAGATTCATACCAACAGCTCTCCAGGGAGCTGCCACCCCTTGGTATCTGACTGGTACAGTGTTCTTCATCCCTCTTGCTATTGAGCTTATTGGTATTTGGCCAGAGTGGTTACTGGATCTTCTTCTCCTCTGTCTCTTTAGGACCAATGTCAATTGACAGACTCCCTTGCTTCTGACCTAGAAGCCTTCATAATAAATAGAATAATGTAGGTTGTTGAACTACCTCTACCAATTATGTTCCTCAACATAATCCTAAATAATGTAGATTTTACTACCAGAATAGGGCCAAATAATAGAACTGTAAAGATGAATCTTTCTGATGGGATTAGTGCTGCTAGAGGTTGACTTTCTAATTTGAACCCAAATTTGCCATAGTTACTTTCTAGGACAACAGAGTATTCATAGTCCATGGTGTGGACTGTTTAAAGAAACACACAGTAGAGGTCCACTTGACATTCTTAATCTGTTCCTTGTGAGATGTAAGAAATTTAGTGACCTCCCAATACATTTTCAAAAATTTCAGAAGACTAAGAAGTATGATATTATATAAAATAACTTACTGAATGGTCTTAGAATTTCTGGAAAATATAATAAAGGAATAGAGTGAGTTCAAGTACTCATAAAAGCTCCAGACACAAGTAAACAAGCTAAAGGCTGCTAAACATATCCTGAAATAGAATACTCTTTCCTATAGGCAAAAGGTGGAAGTTGTATAAAGTATTGCCCTTATGTGTGATGTTAGAATTGATCTGAGAACAAAGACATGAATTATTTAAAATTGCTAGGGAGATTCAGGTGTAGATTCAGGGTCAGAGAACTTGTTTCTCCTGAACACGCCTCTATTTTGTATCCTCACTGCTACTACTACTTCTACTACTAAAACATTTTGGCTATAATAGCTAGCTAGCCATGGGTAAGTGTGCAGAGAATTCTACAGCTATAATATGCAATAAAGAATATACAGTATATTTATAAGAAAGCAGGGAACAGATAGCCTTTGCAATATCTCCTCTACTGCCTTCAATTAGCGAGGTAGGAAAGGTTGTTTTCATGAGTAAGGATGTGTTAGGAGATTTTGCTTTTATGGAAAGAGGTGAAATTACTTTCTCTGAGAATGGAAGTGTAAATGTTGGAAATGAAACAAGACTGCAGGTAGTCAAGAGATGACACTGTTACTTTGTTATGAGTACTGGTCTAGTTTTAAAATAGAGAAATGGGACCAGGAACTGAAAACATGGGCAGTCTCTTAAAGCTAAAGCAGGAAAACAAGTGCATTCTCCCTGGATCTCCCTGAAGAAATGCAGCTCTGTTGATCAGCAAACACTATGACTTTAATCTATTAGGACACATTTTGTTCTGTGGCCTCCAGAACTAGAAGGTAGTAAACGTGTGGTTGTTTTAAGTCACTAAATTCATGGTAACATTTTTTATAGCAGAACTGGCACCGACACATATCCTAAAGTTATCGTCTTTGTAGGGATTAATTACCATTTGATTTTCAAACAAGAGAGAATTTCTCTCTTGCCTATGTCAGTCTAAACACTAGAAATTAGGAAATAAACAGTTATATTGTTAATATCTATAAAGAAAAAAATAAGATTTAGGAAGAGAACAAAAAGAAACATAAACAAATAGTCTGCATTCTGTGAATATAAAATATTACAAAGAGAAATCAAAATAATAATGGCTAAAATTAGAAGTCAGCTATTATTCAAAACACTGTTAAGAGAGTATTTTCAAAGCAGAGAACTGCGAGTTTACTAGCTGCCTAGTGTAGAATGTGATGCTCTGCAGAAAGAATTATGGTATTTTGATAAGGAAAGCTTACCCCCAAGAAAAAGTATACATGTTGAATTTGGAAAAACAGTTAAAAGTAGATTGCAGAGACATTTCAGGTTGTAAAGAATATTTTAGATTAAAAAATCAGTTATTTCAGAAAAGGAAATAAACTTTGTGTATGTATGTGAAAATGTGTGTCTTTGTGTGCATGTGTCTTATAATCAGCACTTACTGATTCATTTAGCTTTAAATGTTAAGTTCAACATTAGGTTCTCTTTAATTGGAAAAACAACTACAACTATTTATGAAGTACAATGTGTTATTTTAATTATTTTGGTGGAATGATGTGCTATTAAATGATGAAATGATCAAATTAGGGCAATTATTATGCCCATTGTCTCAAATAGTTCTAGTTTCACTGTGATGATAACATTTAAAATCCTCTTTTCCCTGTTTTCAAGCATATAATAATTTATTCCCAGCTGTAGTCACCCTGATATGTGTTAGATCAGGGAGAACAATTCCTCCTGCCTGGGATAGCTACTTTTTACCTTTGGAACGACATCTGTGGTTTCTTTATTTCTCTGTCCCCTTCCTGTCTCTGGTGACCACCATTCTATTTGGTATTTCTAGGAACTTGACTCTTCAGATTCTGAAAAAAAAGTGAGTGCATGTTATTTTTGTCTCTCTCTGCTTATTTTATTTCACTTAATGTAGTTTGCTCTAGGTTTACCATATTGTGACAGATGACAGATTTTAAATATTTTTAAAGCCTCAGTAATATTACATTGTGATTATAAACCATATTTTAAAAAATCAGTTGTTCTATTTCTAGACATTTTGGATGTTTACATAATATAGCTGTTGTGAACATTATTGCAATGTATTTGGAAATACAGATATTTCTTTGACATACTGATTTCATTACCTTAAGATATTTACCCAGAAGTAAGTGCATTATATTATATCACAGAGTAATTCTATTTTTTGAAACATCCACACTTTTCCCAATATTACTACCACTTTATAAAACTGCATATGTGTACAAAGCTTTCAATAATAGGCAAACAAAATGTTGCATACTCATGAATTGAAAGAACTCACATTCCTAAAATGTTAAAGTGACCTAAGTTGCAGCACAATCCCTACCTAAATTTCAATATGAATTTTTATAGCAATACAAAGAAAATTCTAAAAACTCATATGGTATGGAGCTATAAAAGATTGACTCCACCTAAACAAGGTAATCTTGAATGAAATAGAAGAATCTATTATTGGATTTCAAAATATTTTAGAAAGGTATAGAAATGAAACATCATGATACTTTTATAAAAACAGAAAAATATCAAACACTGGACTAGGATTAAAAAGTCAAGAAACAAAGCCACATACTTATCATCAAGTGATTATTAACAAAGCTGTCAAAGTATACAAGAAGGACAGAGTAAACTGTTTAATAAATAAGATGAAGAAAACTAGGTACATGTATACAAAAAACGAAAATAAATCCTTACTTGCCCTGTATATGAGAATGCAGTTAAATGGTTTAAAGAAACACATAATATATGAGACCATAAAAGTATTAAAAAAGGTGATAGAGTAAAATCTCCATAACATGGATCTAAGCAACAGTTTTTAAAATGTGACCTCCAAAACAAGGGCAAGGAAAACAAAATAAACTAATAGGACTGCATTAAACTAAAACCTGTATAGCAGAGGAAACAATATAGTAAAGGTCAATGACTCAGTGAAAATATTTTCAAGTCATAAGAAAAGAAAGCTAATTTCCAAAATATCCTAGAAAGTGAAACTGTTCAATCATAATAAAATAAATGATCCAAGTATGATGCACAGATGACCTGAACGGACATTAATCAAAAGAACTAATATAAATGCTGAACAGATTTATGAAAAAATAACAGTATCTCCATGAGAGAAATGAAAATTATAACCACAATGTTATGTCAAGTCTCAGTTGTATGACAGGTTATTTGAAAAGTGACAAAAGATAACAAATGTCAACTGTTGCTGAAGATGTGAAGAAACTGTCAGTACTTTATAAGCAACTTACTGAATCATAGGTGATAATAAACCAAGTACTAATAATAACAGATTAGAGGAAGACTTACTTTGACTGGATTAAATACAGAGAATTTGGAGAAAGTAAAAAAGAGACATGGCAGGAAGAACTGCTAATAATAAAGGAAAAATATTATAATAGACTCCTAAGTTTTTAATACAATGAACTGAGTAGATACCACTGAAATTTACTAGATTGTAAGATATTTCCTGAGGAACAGTTTTGGGAACAAATTATGTAGTTCCAATTTAATAAATAAAAGTTCAGAGCATAAGGAAAACCTAGATCAAAGTATTGAATTATTTAATATTTTTTATTTTAAAGAGCATAAAACAAAACACAGCAGAACAAAGCTAATCAGTATAGAACAATGCAAGTAACACATAACTTCAAAACAAGACAACAGGAAATCAACAGTGGCTACCATAATGTCTCTTGTCTTCTTTGAAATAGTTGTCCATATCTTCACACACAATATCAAACATAACAAAATAGTATAAAACCAATCAAAAGAATGAAAACATTACGGGACTTCAAACCAGATAATAGGAAATGAACAATGGTTTCTATAATGTTTCATTTTCTTCAAAACAGTTGTCCATACTATCACACATAATAAAACCAAACAAAACACAATGTAATAAAGCTGATTAAAGAAATGAATGAAAACATTATAGGACTTCAAAACAAGATAATAGGAAAACAACCATGAATACCATAATACATCCCATTATGTTCAAAATAGCTGCCCATATCATCAGACACAGTAAAATCTAACAAAACAAGACAGAACAAAACCAAGCCTAACAAAATTGTGAAAACAATACAAGAGTTTAAGCCAAGATGGTAAGAAATTAACAGTGTCACTACCTTCTCCTCCCAGGTGTTTTCTCCCCTATCACTTTTATAATATACATTATGCTTTTTTGATACCTCAAACTCCTTCTTTTTTTA
>PVJX010027933.1:0-24312 GCA_004027295.1 Dolichotis patagonum
GTGTAAATAATGTATTTATTATGTAAATATATATTTATATATGAAACATGCTTATTACGTTGCTTAAATTGATTAATATGTTCTTAGTCAATAATAAGAAGATATAATACTTATTCTTTAAAAAAGTAAATTGATAATGGACAAATTAAGAAAAGTTTAAAATAATCATTAAATAAAAACACCATTAACACTAGAGTGATTCATTGTAAAATGTTATCAAAGAGAAAGAAAAGATATGCATAAAAATCTACAGGAAAAATTGTTTCATTAGTAAAGTTTACAAATTTTCAATAATTAATAAATGATAAAATGAAAAGTGCCAATTTAGGAGTGATAAAAGAAATAGAGATATAAATTGAAGAACTTTCTAAGATTTACTCTTAGAAAAACACATTTTGTTAGGTAATATAAAATAATCCAGCATTGAAAATGCCTCATTATTTAAAACTACAGGTTACTTGCAGAAGCTGATAGATACTAATTTACTGTATTCACAAAATTCCTCAATATGTTGGCTAGAATTTAAGTGCCTTCACTGGATAACTTCATTTTTTTATGGCAATGCACTTATATCCAGAATTCAACAAAAAATGCATTCTCCTCCAAGTATATAATTGAACAAACTGAATTTTTAACTGCTAATATAATTAAAAATGGTATATTTTAATGTGAATCTCAGGTGATCTGGTGTGACCAGCTCACCAATAAGGAACAGGGTTCATAATTCACACATGGAAACAACTCTTTAATAACTGCTTAGGAAACTCAGCATTTAGTTTGATATTCTGACTAATTGGCAGTCACTGGCAAGTTTGGAAGAACTTGAAGGAAAGGTGGAAATTCCTTTCGTTAATAGTAAACACAAAATTGGTGGAAATTTACAGCAGTCTCTTCTCAAAGAATATGATTATCAGAAAACTTTATCAAAAGAAAGAAAAGACAGAGCTTTTCATGACGCTTACTGACTACATGTGGGCATTCTGTCAGGCTTTAAATTTACTGACCATACAACAAAGAGGCCTATGTGCATTGATCAGCAATTTTCTATTCCTATATAAATAAAATTCATTACCTAGCATAAAATTCAGATCACTTAACTGTACAAACCTCTGCACTAAAAATAGCCACAGGTCCTAGAATTATTTTGAGCATTTATTCCCAAAACACTGAAAAATTTTAAAAAGAATAGTATTTGAAACTCAAATATGAAAATGAAATAAATGTATAAGAATTCATGGAGTAAATTAGAGGAGCAAGACAAGAAAGATAACAATTATATATATATATATATATATATATATATATATATATATATAATCTCATCTAACTTTCTGTTCTTTCAAAAATTGGAGTTTGGAGATGCCCCAATGCTTGAAAAGAAAATTTTGCAATGCTTAAAGAAGAAAAAGACTCATAATACAACAACAACAACAAAAATCAAGTCATTCTATGGGGAGACTCGATTGTGTAAAAATATTTAAAATAAGAAACTGAGAGTGCAAGTCAGTTTTCATAATTCTATTATAGTTTAAAACACTGAATATATTAAAAAGACTATGCTTATTAGCTACTATGTAAGCAGTGCTTTCTTTAATTTATAAAACTGTCTCATGGTTTTAACATTATTGACCCAACTTTAAATTTTACAAATGAGAGCATTATCAGTAAAATTATCAATAAAACATTGATTTACATATTCCATGCATAATAAACAATAAGAAATTTATTCTAAAACTGGTTTTCCTATTTGTGACCCTCCTTCACCCTATGTCTTTGCAATAGAAATGCTTATTTATAAAACCTTTTAGGAAAATTTGTCTAAGATATTACATTAAGGCTTCTAAGTCTTTTGAAAATACGAGTGTCTCTCAAAGTTGAGAATATTATTAAACAAAATATAAATTTTCCCCAGGTCTAATTCTACAAATAGCCCTGAAATTGATTCTTTTTTTGATACAGAAACATTGTGATAAACTCTACTTGGAGGAACTCAAATTCTAAGAAATCTTTGTCTACATATAATAACAATTTTAAAATAAAACATTATGAAGCATTTAAAAACAATATTGAAAATAACATATTTTTTTACCTCAATTACATTCAATCTAAAACATGAAAAGATTTATAATTTTGACTTTCAGGAGTAGAATGATGTGATTCACTGCACAAAACATTTTATAAAACTATTAAAACTATCTTAGTACACAGGGTACACAGTAGACCTTATGGTTTGTTTCAGTGTGCTTTGAGATAGGTGAATGACATGCACTGGATCATCAGGACTAAAGATGACTGTTGCTAGTTGTCCTTACTAGAAATTTAATTCAAAAACATGTAAGAAGTAACATGGAAACACTATTGTACCGATTACTACAAATGGTCAACCATATGTACACTGATCTCTCCTTCATTCAAGCCAGGAATAAATATAAAACTAAGAGGACTGAATTTACATGAGGAATGATAGTCAACTGAAATTGTTTTACAATCATAGTTTCCAAATCGGCATTTAAATGTAATAATGTATTTTACATGACATTTTTATTATTGTTTTCCTGTTTAGAAAAAAATCGCCAAGACATAATTGAAAAACATTAACAGTGTTTAAGTCCAGCAAATTTCTTTCCATGAGAAAATTTCTGCTACATGGTTCTGATTTTCCTTTTTACAACAAATTGAGACTGGATTTAGGAATTCTAGCTGAGAACTCTTGTTCATATGTTACACATTTTACTTGATCTCTTGATACTGGCCACACATCTTGCCCCTTAATATATGGCACACAAATAACCATGGAATTGTAAATACCTGGTAATTTTAGAATGAATCTATGCCTAAATATATGCATCACTAAATGGCAATATTCCATAATGGATCTTCACGTTGTATTCTACATAGTCAGCCCGTATGTAGCACTGAGACTACACAAATGATAGTTTTGAATGTGGGCAACACAGTTCTAAAATACTACAGGGCACTCTGGAATCTAAGTAATATCACCTAATGGGCAGCATAGAATAAGGATTATTAAAGAATTACAAATGTTTCTAAGTGCACCTGAAATCTTCATTTTTTCTTGTCTTATTTGTATGAAAAAGTATACAATAGGACAATAGTTGTCAAGAGAAGGGAGAAAAAGGTAAATGGGAAGAAAGAGAAGGAACATTGCAAATGATTTCAATGTATCCATTAAATACTCAGAATTCCTTAAGTTTGTGCAATGTTTATATCCTTTAAAGTCCATAACTAGGATATACTTTCAAATGTTATGAAATCAGAAAAATTCTTAAAGATATTGCGAACTAGAAAAGGTTTCATCATTTCAGCATTATACCTGCTGCCTAAAGACTCTGATGAGGCCTGGCCAAGATTATTTGGTGTCACTACAACCACTTGCTGGCCAGGTGAGCAGAAAAATATCTCATTATATGTTTGAGGGATATGAGCTTTAACAACATCACCAAGGTAGTCTGAAATAAAATTGCCCAAATTCTTATGTCTAAACCAAATGTTTTACATAATATGAAAGACAAAATTTAGAATTTATACATGTGTATCTGTTTTAGAAATCTTGGGTTGCTTGGTAGACTCTCCTGCACTGCCTAAGAAGTTCTTATTAGAAACTACTTTCAGAAAACACTAAGTCATAAAAATGATTAAAATACCTAAATGAAATATAAATAGAACACTAGGAGAGTGATACCAAGATATCAGAAATGTATAAATCCTTCAAAGAGTAGTATCAAAATAGACTCTTTTAAAATGCAGATTTCCAAATGTAGTGTTGAGCTAGAGATGACACAAGTTTTAGCATGAGAAACACAAACTATAACACAAAATGAAAGATACATAATAGGAAAAATGGAGATAGATCTTTTGCAAAACAAAAGGGGATCCAGAGATGGATCAGGGAGGAGGTTGGTGAAGGGGATGTAAAAAAGATTTAAGATGTGTTATATACATGAGCAAACTCCCCTCAAAGAATGTAATCATTATGTACTGCATCAAGAACTAGCAAAAAATGAAAAGAAAAGATAAGAAAATGAATCAGCAAAGAACTATACATATTACCATTAAATGAATACACATAACTTGTCCTTTATGTAGTACTAGAACTATCACCTACTTAGCCTGTACAACTTTCAATATAAATCTCTACCTGGAAGTGGAAAGGTTATCTTGTAGCCTATGTTGTGGACAGATAAGCTTCAACATTCTTGGGGAGCAAATCTAAACCTTGTGTTTAAAACTTTCATTTGAATGCAACCACTGTGGTATAAAAAGTTTGTCATGACCACCTAAACTATTGAATCACATTTTTATAAAGGTAAAACATTAAGAAATAAATTCTACAAAATGCAACCTGAAATCTCAGAAACAGAATTGAACAGAAAAAATGCATTTAAAATATACTGTAAGTAATCAACCCCAATGATGCCCTTAATCACTTCATATTTCTATTTTTAAAACTAAGGCATATTTGCCATATTTTTATTATGAAATGAAAATATATCATTTACTCAATTGAAGCTGAGCAGTGACTAGAGTATATATGAATAGATGTTTAATTTCTTGGTCAGAAATAGTGCCCTACTGAAAAGACTAACATAGGGCATTAGCTTCATAATTTGTCAAGGAGAAAAATAATCAAGATAAATAATCTCCAAATCGACCCAAAGAGGATAAAAGAAAATGTTATAACATGACTTCTGAATGCTGGGGAAGTGAAAGAAATTGAATCCCATTATAGGGTCATTGCTAATGAACACAAGTGAGAGGGAAAGAAAAGCACAGGACAAAGACGGCTCAATGAAGAAGGATGAGTTGAGACTAACCCTGTTGAACTGAACTGCAAAGGCCTGAACTGAACAATGTCATACATCTGCTGCTTAATAAATGAGAAACGAATGAAGAGCCATGGTGGAAGACAACTGCTGAGCAAATGTGGATCAACCAAGATAAATAATGTCCAAGGACTGTTACTGGAACTAGCAGACTGTATTAAGATAAATGTTATAAAATATCAATCTTCAAGTGAACTAGAAACAAATCAAGATCAGTGTTTTTAGATTTTAAAAAAGGAAGTACTTGTAGTAGGATTTTTCTAGTAGAATAAAAAAACATGCATAGTGTATAACCTTGGCTGCCTACCTGATATATATGTATATATATATATATATATATATATATATATATATATACATACACATACATATTTATATATATATATGTATACATATATACGTCTCCACCCTCTATCTTTCTTTCTGACATCATCCTAATTTGGTTTTGTTACCTTATGCACTAATAAACAGTCCTTCTCAGCCAGCTTGGAAAACACAAGAACTAATATTCAAAGAGAACTATAATATATAATGAATTAGTATCTTCTATTATATAGAATGAAACTAATTTTACCATCCTTGGGAAATCTGAAAACCTGTTGCTCACATTATTTTAAGAGTTTATCTATCTCCCATTGGACACAGAAAGCATATTTCTCCAGTTGCTGAGGGCAGTCATCTGAAAATTGGTAAGATAGTAGCCTTAGCATGAAGAGTACCTGTAGCAGAGTATTTAGATAGAAACTATAGTTAGCCACTAATTGGCCACACGCCTTGCTGGTTGATATATGGCACACAAATAACCAGGGAATGGTAAATACCAGACAGTTTTAGAATGAATCTGTGCCTTAATATATGCATCACTGAGTGGCAATAGTTCAGAATGGATCTTCACACTGCATTCTACACAGTCAGTCTGTATGTACCTAAATCCTCCAGTCCAGCTCTGGCATTAGGTGGAAACCTAGGTGCCCATGGAAAGGACTGTATTTCAAGCTGCAGTCATTGCCAGCTGCAGCAAGGCTCCACGTGGTCCTTGGTGCACACCTTATGCAGACCATTACTCAAGTGTGATCCAGCTTTGACTCAGCCCAGGCAATCAAGGAACTCTCTCCACTTCTTGTCCACTGAAGTCAGGTACCAACCCTAATATAACCATATTATCTCATTATTTAAGATAATAACCTTTCTTGTTTTTAAGGGAGTCTGTATTCATCATTTTTGTTATTTAAAGTATAAATAATACTTAATAATAGATTAGGTCTGCTTCCCAGGTGAAAAATAACATTTCCCAAATCATATATCTTACACGTATTTCTTTAGTCTTTGACTACCTCTACTCAGAGTAACATAACAGTTTTTCCAATGCCTCTCAACTGTTTAACACTCATAAAAACTATTGGTTTAATTTGGTCTTACTTGTTTAAGCCTACAAGTATACACTTTGAAATCCAATGTGCAAATGTTTTGACATGGAGAAAAAACTTAGAAATAAACATGTCCTGCAGAATTCAATTTAGGGAGTCTTAGGTACTAGAAGAGATGATGTTGTTGTAACTACTGAGAACTTACCATTGCCATTCCATTCATGTTTTTGATTAGGTAAAACCACTATTTGAATAGTTGTCTGTTGCACCAAAAAGCCAGACTCGTAGGAGGATAATGTTTTTTTCTGTCTGTATTCCATACAATGAAAGGCTTATCCATATATAGAAATAAATTTCCAAGAAGGCATATTGCAGATCTTGGGGTATACCAATATTATCCCAAACACTGAATTTTGAACTTAATTCAAAATTCAGGCATACTAAAGTAGTTTAAGTAATTTGTCAATCTTAGCAGTTGTCACTCTTTTTACGCTAATTTTCACTACTGTTGAGGACTTTATTTAAAGTCTCTTCTTTCTTTAGAGAAGGATGACAATGAAAAGAGCCTTTGCTTAGAGACAGAGGTCTGGTCCTCATTCTACCATTTCCTAACAGTTATAAGTTTCAGAAAGTTAATCATATATGTTCTAATTTATCACTTCAGAGGTCCAGATTCACATTTCCAACTAGCTAAAGAGTTTTACGGTAGAATTCAAGTCCCTGAGCCTCAATTTCCTAAATTGACTTGACATCTTTAGAAAATTGCATGGAGCATTAAACAGACCTTATGTAAATGTTATCTGAGAATTATAAAGTGCTATTTATAGCTATGTGATTATCAGGAAATACTTCCTTAAAGCTACAAACTCTCTTTTGTCTCTTAACACAGGTGGAAATCTTAGCAAACACATGCTGAAAAACAGTTGAGCTGCAAGATGTTTTAATAGATGAGCACCTGTGAAAGGAAGGAAGAGGAAGCAAGAACCAGAAGCAGCTGAATTACAAAGAATACAGCTTTAGCCATCCAGGCGCAGGAGTGTAACGTGTTCACCATTAGAATTATCCTGTATCAGATGTTTGTAAGTCTGCCTTGTTTGATCAGTATGTTTAGGCTGCTTTTGCAATTTTTTGACCTTGGTTCAACCAGTTTTCTGCAACTAAGGCTGATTTCAAAGGACTATACAGCTTGAAAATATTTTCTGACTGTACTTCCTCAAAAAACATTCTCGTGGGCACATTTGCAAGTTTACCACACTCTACATATACACCTGTTACATAGTTTGCCCATGTTCATTCTATCCTCTGACTTCTTTTACACAGCACTTTTCAATTATTCAGTTTTTCTCTCCTTCTTTTGTATTCAGTGACTTCTTTGAAGGTCTCTAATTTCTTTAGTTTGAACTCTTAATGGAAATGCCTCGATTTGTGTCTATACACTTTCCTCAGCTCTACTTGCACATTTTAGTCTTCTTGTAGATATGGCCAACTTGATGCCAGACTGAAAAATGAAAGTACCTCTTTTAATTATTTTTTTCAACTATTTTCTTTGTATTTTCAACTTTGTATTATCTATAGGCACAAAACGGTACACCAAACAACCGAAATGTCTTTTAACCTCATGTTTTCCTCTTCCATGTGTAACTACAAGCCTCTTTTTATTGGATTCATGAATGAATTAATTTTTCACATCTGTTAGTTTTACTTAAAATTACTTTTTTACATTCTGGCCCATAACTTCACATTCCTTGTTTCCCTAAAAAAATTCTCCCTACTGATCATACTCATCGAAACACTATCTCAATAATGTCCTACCTTTGCATATTGCCTTTTGCTTTTCTTATGATTAAAGTCACCACAAGATCTGCCTTAGCTGCAGAAAACTGGTTGAGCCAAGGTCAAAATATTCTTCTGTTCTGATTTTTTGCTTTTATTAATTATCACCTACTTATATACTATATTCTTGTTGAGGGCAATCTTTACTTGATATTAATTCTTAGCCTTCTAAATTTAAGACTATTCTTTATTTTTACTGCTTACTTGAAAAAACTAAAGAATATTTTGATTTTGAAGTCAAATTTAGATTTTCATATTTCTTCTATAAATGCCTATAGAATGTTTATTATGGACCACATCCTACATTGAGCAGTAGTATTCCATAACAAGGAAAAATGTGCTGATTGAACACTTGTGAAGCTCCACTGTGTGATAAAGTAATAAACAAAAACCAAGAGAAATTACAGCAGTGTTGCCATTGTGATATTGAAACAGCACGTTCCTGGAAAATTTAACAATATCAAGACTCTTAGGAGATGCTTGGGTTAAGAATTAGCCAATGAGCTGATATGTACTTAACAAACAGGAGGGAATGAGGTGAAATTGGGGGAACCAAAAACATCTGCAGAGAAAACTACATAGGAAAAGATTTTGTCATGGCAGATAACAGAGGACTTAGGAGGAACAAGTTGGTATAAAAGTGGCAGGAGCCAAGGAATTAAACTATGTGATAAGTCAACATGTACATGGAAAGTTTTGTAAGATTTTTGCTTATTTATTCAGCTAAGAGCATTAAGATGTCATTGCATAATCTCAAAAAGCGATGTTACAGACAATTTTCCAAGTGGAAAATAAAACATATCTCCACTTTTGCCATCCTCTTGGCTGTGGTGAGAGACCACAGTAATGTGGTGGACTTCAGTAAAAGATACAGGAAACTACGCTTCAGATCAGCTGAGAGAGAACATAGCCATGGCTTAGGGAGGCAGCAGCACAAGAAGGTGCTGCTGGATTTATTCTCCATTTAGAAAGCAGATGCTTCCAGGCTCAGTGTCCATCTGGCTCTGGGGTGTTTGAGAGTGCAGACTGATAAAAGAAAGGCTTTTGTGTCTGACTGGCCTACATGAACTTTCCACTGTGTAGGAAACCAACAACAAAGGAACACATTTATAAAGAAAATCAGGTGTAAGATATATGCTTATTAGGTATAAGATGACTCTGAGACCTAAATATGAGTACAACAAATAGAATTTAGCTCAGAAGGAAAGGTCAGCTGGAGAAACAAATTTGGGAGCAAATCCAAACTTAAATAAACATTCGAAATTTAACATTATTTCCGGTTAAGTAGGACAGATAAAGCAAACTTGTGATCTCTCCAAGTCTGTTTTTTTCCTTCTTCCTAGGTTTATGGTCATGCAACTAGTGATATACTGTCATATGACTCTACTATATCTAAGTGTAACCATGTGAGCAAAATCTTTAGCAATAGAATATGACAGAATAAATGTGATCAAACTCTAAATTGTCTTCATAAAAAATACTTTTCCTAAACTTATTTTGCTCTTTATATATGGTTGAAATTAGGCACAAGTAGAATAAGTTCATACCCACTGGCTGAAATATCTAGATAACTTTCTGGGGTAGAATCTACCTGCCTTCCGCAGATCAGTTCAGAAAAATGAATTTATCATGCTGCATCATTTTAGAGTGTTATGTTCATAGCAGTTTATCTTTAACTTAAAGTTTCAAAACATCACTTATACTATAATAAGACATAAATTAGGAGAAGCTTATAGGTAATATGCAAAATGCACAGTGCATTCTTTTGGCTCATTTTTAAAAAAACACTTGATTGTTTAGATTTTTATTGATCTCGAAAGGTAGTTGTCATTACTCCTGCTGTATAGATATAAAAGTAAAAATTAGAAATATTTTAGTAAACTGCATAAGTCACTGATCTGATAAGTGATTCAGGATTCAAAAACAAATTGAACTACAAGGACTCCATTCTTTAAAATACATCATGGTATGGTTTCTGTCTCTAAGCATTCCAATTCTATAAGAATTGATATGCTGTATTTTTTATTATTTTTTTAATATTCCAGAGTGTCTAACATGAGGCTTTTCACATGGTTGGATCTTATTAAATATTCATTTATTGCCTTAGAATGCAGACCTTAACAGTTCAACAGGAGAATTCATTTCCTTCCATAAATTTCTGTATTGAGAATGAGCCCAATGAGACTTAATTTCATTTCAGAGAATCTATATCCAAAACCACATCAAGATATATTATCATCATGGTCTATTTGCGAAAGGAAAGCTCTGTTCTAATAGGTTTGAATCCTTCCTTTTTTCCATTATGCTCAGGTGTGTAAATCAGTATGCAAGCAAACAAAACAAAACTTCAACAATCCACATAGTTATGCTGTTTGATTATTTGTTTTGTTTTTCACTTGAACCAGCCTGTCTTATTCCCCCGAAGCACATAAGCACAGAAATCAGCATTTCTCCACATCACTCATTCAGCAGAAATAATTAAATAAGTGCTCCTCACCTTTGAAGAATAGCTATTTTCAAGAGTAAATCATTTACATATTTATTATTAATATCCAGCCACTGTGGTTTATTGTATTATTACAATTCCATGTGGAACTACTGAAAACCTTTCAGTACTACATTCTGCGTGTCTACTCATCATGATATCCTTTTCAGTTCATTAGTATTCATGCAGCCTTTCATATACAAAAATAAGGTAATGGAAACTTAACCTGAATCATAGGCAGCTAAAGACTTGAAGTTCAATTTGGCTGACTCACAAGCTCTATGGTTTGCTTTTTCATTAATGTTTTTCCTGTAATCATTAATATACTTTTACTGCATCCTGGGAACAATGTGGGAGTTAAATTTCATCATTAAATACATTGAGGCATGTGCATTAGCTTCCCTGCAACTGTGTAGATGGCAGGAGGAGACACAGGAATAGATGTATCTATTCCCTTGCAGTCTTACCTACATCTCTGCCAATACACGACCTATCGATATGTCATGGACCACGTCTTACATTGAGCAGAACTGAGCAGCTCAATATTCAAGGAACTTGAATTAGCATATTGTTTAATATCACGTACTGGAACCACTAACAAAAAGTTCTACAGTAAACAAAATTTTTAAAAAAAAGATTCCTTGAGAACAAGGATGCATTTTTCTGAATATATCGGACTTAATAGCTACTCAGGTTTGGGTTAGGAGAGTGATGTGTGAAGTTTTGACATCAGGAGGAGAAGGAACATTCTTCATCTTGATAGAGATTAAGGTATGCAAAATTAAATCAAGGTACCAAAGACCTTTTCCTTGTCCTACCTGGGACTCATAGAGGTTCCATCAAAAATAAAGAAGAGAGAAAAGGACAGATGAATAAAAAGAAGGGTAACAAAATTACAGAATAGACACCAAAGCAAATTGTTTTTTACTAAAGAAAATATTTATATCTCATTGTACTTGTTTACTCTAAATTCAGACTCATTAATAAAATAAAATTTAAAAATTTACTCAAAGGGGTACATGCAAAGATTTTAAAGACATACTATTTCCATGATTTATATTTTGCTTACATTGATCAATCTACCCTAGCTACATATTCAATAAAGCTAGTACTATGTACGTTAGAATTGGAATGTGCCTTTTCTACATATTATTTTCTGGTATATTTCCACCTTTTTGAATGAAATATTTGAAAGTTTAAAAAGCCTAAACACTGAATTAAAAAAATCTTTCATTTACTATTATTGGCTCTGTTGTGGTTTCATTAGATCAGGAAGTTAGGATAAAAGCGTAAAGCATGAGTATTGAAAAAGAAGTGGATAAAAAAGAATGTATGTATCATGTGAATACTGTGTGTGGAAGCACATTTTTCTTATCTAAAATGAGAAAATATTTTCTTGACTTGCCATGTCTAAGCAGAATCTTACCATGACCTGCTTTTCATTATTCTAACCTCTGTAAGTGTTTGCATAAAGCATATAATGAATATCTGGCTTTTAAATTTTGTTTTGGCCACTGTAAATCTAACAGGAAGAAGTTTCATATGGTGGAAAGAACACTGAATTTAAAGTCAGACCATCTGGAAATACAATTCTGACTGAAGCAATCACTTTGCAATTTAACAAGTTATTTATCCCGGTGACATTGTTAGGATGATCTGAGATAAAGTATTCAAAGAGGAAAAAATGCATTTAGACAGAAGATATTTGATAAATATTGAATGATCAAAATCAAAAATAAAAAAGTATCATAAAAGATGTAGAGCTTTGATTGTCTAAATGACTGTTTCTATTTCTCAAAGTATTAGAATGACTTCTTTATGGCATCTTTGTTTCTGTCTTCTTTGATGGCAATGAACTGTCTCCTTTGATCCTTCTTTTGACTACCTAGCTCTAGTGTATTATGTGTACTGTTAAATGCATTGCTTCTTTCCTGCCATTTGATTTTCTGAATTCTGCATTCATCCTACAATAAGATTCCTATTGTACTGCTCTTCTTTTTGCCACTTTCTCTTGTCCTCTTGTTCCTGTTAACTTTCACTGTTTTCATTTTAAAAACTTAATTTGGAGGCATGAATCCCTGTTGCTCCACACCAGACTGCTATCCAGTGTCTAAATGAAGATTGAACAGTTAAACATTACTGAGATATTCTCATTTAAAAGGACTCGTAGGATCACAAGAGCAGAAATGCTTCAGAAACAGGGTACAACTGTCAACAAAAAATTGTTGAAACAAATGTAGAAAAACAAAACTTTAAGACCAAAAGTTCACATGGTAATAAATTAGGTAGGAGTAAAACTGGAAGAGAATCCATGACTACAAGAAAAAA
Source organism: Dolichotis patagonum (assembly GCA_004027295.1). Taxonomy (NCBI): domain Eukaryota; kingdom Metazoa; phylum Chordata; class Mammalia; order Rodentia; family Caviidae; genus Dolichotis; species Dolichotis patagonum. The sequence continues at coordinate 12,858 of PVJX010027933.1, forward strand.
AAATTAAATGGAAAACAGAAATAAAAGAAAACTTGGAACTACTTAACAGCAAATGGCTTTTATAAATGATTCTCTCTTAGGATATGTTTTGTGCATTCTCTGCCCAACTTCAAAAAAGGAGCACACTTTTTCATGCTTTTGAAGTTAGCTCAGTGTTCAGGAATGGTTATAGTGTGGCCAGAAGCAAAGCTGCCACTTTGTTGTTTTTAAAAAGGTAAAAAAAGAAAAAAGAAACCAAGAACCCTCCGCCCCCCCAAAAAAACATGAGGCCACAAAGCTACATTCTGTTAAAGTAGTAGAAAGATTATTATTTTTTTTCCTAAATGAGGAATTTTGTGGAGTTGTCTAGGGTCCACTCTACTGATGGAAAACGCACATGCAATTGGGTACGGCACGTTGTACTATAGTCAGAGAGGCCAAGGATACCATTTGAATTTATTAGACAAAACCACATATCTGACTGAAAACTAAACTTATCTACCAGCCTTGATGTAGCTGCCTCCTATGTCCCACTAAAATACCTTTGAAAATTCTATGAAAGATAAACGCATATTTAAAAAAATCATGAAAATGCAAGCATGACAGTCTCTGTAGATAAAATCTCAGAACTTTAATTGAAAACATAAAAGTTGGACCAATGAAATTTAATTGAAAACATAAAGATTGGACCATTGAAATATATATTTAAGAGCAGAAAATTTTCATCATTTCAAAGATGTGGGGAAGATTTTTTAGGTTTTGATCATTTGCACAATATATTTTCAAAATCTGTCCTATGCTATCTTTTCTCATTGAGCTCATGCATCGTGAGACAGAGGTAGGAAAAAAAAATACATACTGGGTCAACACCTTGAGGAATCATAGAAAAGAGGAGCAGATACTGGCAGTCCAATAAGTAACATGTGATGTAATTCATTAAGTGCTGCGTCACTTTTTACTGCAGCACCTTTCTGAACCTGTTTTGTAGGGATGCTCTCCTCTGTCTCTAACAGAATGCCCTTTAGCCAGTCTTCCATATTACTGACATTCCATGTCCTCTAACACCGCTCTGCAGTCTGTACGGCACCTTTACCTTAGTGCAGACTGGGGCAAGAAGACTAGGAAAGAGGGCGGCAAGCTTGTCTGTCCATCAGCTTCTGATGCAGAAAGAGGTGGTTTTTATTTTCTTTCTTTTTAATTTTCATGTGCAAAGTTTTAAAAACAATTCAGTTTTTCTGTTAAAAACAGAAAATTAAATTAACTGTTAGAAAAACATATGCCATATTGAATTATGCCAACACAAATACAAAATAAGTACCAAATTCCTATTTATAAGTTAAATATTCAAAATACAATCATTGATTCATAATGCCGTTATTGCTGTTTATAAGTTGTTAAAAAGTACTGTTGTTTCCAAGCACAATTTAGTACAGTGAAGCCTCTAGATAAAGCAAAATCATTCAAATAGTCATCCTTTTCTTATTTAAGCCATTCCTTAAATTTTTCTTAAATATTTAAAAAGGATTGCACTTAAATGAGATTTTTGCTGTTCCTGCCACAAAATCTAAACAAAAAAGAGTCTTTATGTGAGATCATGGATATGTTAATTTGCTTCACTGCAGCACCAATCATACTATTTATATCTATATATCTATCTATCTATATATGCATCATTGTTAATATTTTGAATATAAAATATAAAACTTATTTTTAAAGAAAAGCCACTAACTGACTAAAGATACTACTCAATTTTTAAGAAAAAATTCACTCAAATATTTTACAAGGCAGTTTTGCTATGTAAAAGATGGCATTTCAGTTGATGGGATAATAGGCAGCTATTAGAATAATAAACTACAGAGTAACATAGAAAGCATTTGTAATATTGCTGAAAATAACTACATACATATTTAAATATAAATTTTTCCATAAACCTAATTTTAGGTCAACATGATACACAAAAGCATAAAAGACCAGAGATTAGAAAGTGAAAACAATTTGATTTCCAGCAGTAGAAGAATTATGGATAACTTTCCAATCTTGGTATTGTTCCTGTTATTATGACCTCTTAGTGTTTCTATAATTTTTATAATGATTTTTTAAATTGACAGTTTATTCTAACTTGAAGGGCTTTCCTCACTATTTCCTCTCTTAGAATTCTCAGTTCCCAGACATACACAGGACTAATTTTTTTTTCAGGTCTGTATTCAAATATCCCCTTGTTGGTGACACTTTCCCTGGCCACTGTGTTTAAAATTGTAAATCTTACTAGAGTACCTATTCTATTCCATTTTCCTTTGTAGTATGTCTCCTTGATATTCACCATAGTGTAACACATCACTTGGTTTGCTTATTTAGTCTTTACTTTCTGTTTTTGGTGAAATAATATATGGTCAAGTCCACCCTTTTGAACAAGGAAACAGGACGCTTCATGCTCTCACCTGGGCCCACTGTGGCATCTGTCTTCTCTCGCCACTCCTTCCCAGGTAGTTTTAGGAAGCTTCAGACTTAAGCTATATTAGTGACCAAGTGGAGAAGTACACAGATACGTAGTACAAGAGCTATTAAAAACAATATTTATCAAATCTGGTAAAAAAGGTTTTTGATAATGTTTGTATCATTTTTGTAGATCTCAAAATTTCATATAGAACAGTAAAGAAAATCCTATCTAACAAATAAATGTGATATGGAGATAGTATTTTAACTTCATTTGGTCAAACTAATTACAAAAAAATTTGTTTCAGACAACCAGAAAATATAAACATTGAAGTAATTGTAGCTGATGTTAATAATGGTACTAGGTTTTTAAAGCATGACAATTTAATAGGCATTGTGCTCTTTTAAAAAGGATTCGTATTTTAGACAAATTTACTGAAAGTTTCAGAAAATGAAATAAGCCAAGATAGGTTGAGGGGATAATGGCTGAAACAATTTTAAAAGAACTAATCACAATTTAAAGATTTATTAAAAAAAAACACATTGTTTTCTCAACTGAGCAATTTCTTAACTGAGTAAAATATAAAATGTATCCTTAACTAGTTACATTTCCCTTCAAGAAAAGACAGCAAGGATTTGAGACATATATATGCTTCATATATATTTCATGTATATGTATTTGGTTTTTTGAGACAGGGTCTCACTATGTAATTCAGGTTGCCATGGAACCCACAGTGATCCTCCTGCCTCAGTTTCCAAAGTCCAGGATGACACATGTGCTCCGCTATACTTAGCTGAGTATTTTTATATAAATTATTACTAGGTAAAAATTATTTCTATAACACAGAAACTATAAACATTCCCCCTGAGTCCTTAAATAGCACCCACAGAATACAAATTATTATGTACTTTTGTATTTCTTTCATTCTACAAATTATATTAGTGAATTTTATATGTATAAAACAGTTTAAAATATATTATATTCATTAACAGCATCTTTCACATGACCAGTTATTTCATATCCACTAGGAGAATATTAACATAACTGATTAAATTTTTTATTAGTGATTATAGTTTTGATATTTCATAAATGCACACTGTGTGATCTTGCCCATATTATGTAAGCTATATACATAAATATGAACTAACACAATTGCTATATGCAAATGAAATGCAATTTGAAAAAATTGTTTGTTTTTCTTGTAAGAGCAGGCCACTCACTAAATTTAGTATAACAACTAAGAAAATGAAAACTGTCATAATGAATATAAAATTTGGATGAGAAAAATATTGATTATCACACATAGAACTTCGTATGTTTGAAGCAAGCTGTTAATAACTGGCTTTGCAATACAACCATGTAATTTAAAATATTATCACTGATTTAGTTAAGAAATGATTTTCGTAGTGCAGGAAAACATTTGATACATTTTGGTTTTTGGTTTTTTTGTTTGTTTGGTTGGTTTTGGTTTTTAGTTTATACCAGGAAGCAAACTCATGATCTCATGCTTGCCAGGCAGACACTGTTCCACAGAGCTATATCTTGGTCCTCTACTCAAATATTTCTTAAATTATTTATTCCCTAGTTTTGTGTCACACTAAAACATGAGTAGATCAATGAACTAATTTAATCCTTAGTTCAGCATCAAAGAAAGGAATCACCAAAACAAGGATTAAACCTTGCAGCCTTTGTGTCAATAGGAATATTTGTAGAATTCCCTAATTACTAATGCAGACGTCTCTTCTACAGTCGTCAGAGAGATCAGCTTCAGCAAATTTCAACCTTAGGTAAGGAGAATTCCAAAGAACAAGTCAAGTTTCAGACTTTCCTGCCATGTCTTGAAACTGAGGTAAGGATTCAATTCTCCTTCATTGTTAGAGTAGGCAGCCAGTTTTTATCATGTCTTTCAGGTAGCAAGTCAGAACAGCAGCATTACAGAACAAATGAGATGGATAATATAGCTTTCTAAGATCTAAGTGAAATAACAATTACTTTAAGAACTTCTATTTTGTACAGGTTCATGTCAAACTACAAACTGCAGTAGAGATATTATGAATTACATAAATCCAATCTCTAAGTATATGTTGTTCTATACATAAACATTTTTGATTTCTTGTTTAATTACATTGACAAAATCATTGTTAAAATTACAAAAAACTTTTATTGCAAAATCTTCTTTACATCATTTAAATTAGTAATTGCTTTTAGTCTAAATAGATGAGCTTTTTAAGACAAAGGGAATTTTATCAAATTTCACAAAAGAGAGAATTCAAGAAAGGAAAAAGTATAAAACTTTCAAAGGTAAGGGTATTTCATCATTTGTGAATTGATACCATACATTATAATGCTTTTCTACCTCCAAGGGGCCATGACTTTCCGAATTCTTGATGGCACCATTAAACAGCTGTGCAGTACTCTTTCTGAAACAAAACGCTCCAGCAGGAACACTGGAATTAACTGTGGAGAATACAAATTAGCTAACGGATTTATTCCTTATGCTGACATAATAAACAAATATTGATGGCTTCCTGTGGTGTAATACATCCTTATTCATTGCTTCACAACTCACTCATAGCTTCCTCATTTTGTCTTCAATGCTTCTAAATGGGTGATTCATTCTCTACATCCCGAAATATTAGTCTGTTTACAGTCTTCAGATAGCGAACAGATTGTGTATCATTAAAGCAGCTTCATGATGGCTTTGCTATGGGTTGTGTGCTCTTTTCATCTTTATATGTTTTAACTTTGGAAAGCTTAAAAGAATGAAGAAAATAAATGGAGCACTTTTAGTTACACATGGTGACATTATCTTCTTAATAACATTAGACTTCCAAATACGTCCTGTTTGGCTAAAAAAAATGAAAAGTCTAAAGTAAAAATCAATAACCAAAAGAAGCATGTTTTTTTCCTTTTTGTATTATACCTCAATCTTTCCCCCATTATATAGTTAGTAGGAAAGTAATCACAAGAGCTCTGGCCACATTTCTACTTAGAGAAATGATAGGGTTGAGAAAATGTTACAGTTCCCCTCTGGAATATTTTTAACTATGAATCAAATTGTCACAGTTCTACATATGAAAGAAGAATCACCACTAGAAATATTTATCATATTGGTTATTCCTGACTACATTTATATTTCATTTAAGTCAGAATTGCTCTTTTGAAAAGTGGCAGGCATACCACAAAGGGATAAAATGACACTGTAAAGTGGTAAATGATGTATTCAAATCACAGAACAAGTCAGACTGAGCGGTACCACTAGAGATGGAATACACATACTTGCAATCTGACAGATGCATTCTACTTCTACTTCAGAATGCTAAAGTTCTCGGCGTGGAGGCCTTGCAACTGTCTTTCTCAGTCGTTTGCTGGTAGGCCATGTTCCAATGCCACTATTTGCTATTGAATTTGTACTCTTTATGCAGCCCACACTGGAATTACAAGAAATGTTGTCCATAATAATATTACAGATTTTACAGAATTGAATTCAACATTATATGTGGTTGGTTTTCACGTAAAATTCAAACACATCTCATGTTACACTGCTGCTGGTTCAAATTCTCATGGCATATGTTTTGTTTTGGAAAAGATGAAAACTAAGCCCGGTACAGTAGAGTTATGTTAGTCACAGTTTGAATGGAACTCAAAAGTTCCCACAGATATATAAACGACAACTTTATAAAGGATTATGCTTATTTACAAGCCAGTTTTATCTTCACGGCAATGTAGGAAGCCAAAATTTGATGATTCAGGAAGGTCTCATCGAACTCAGTAAATTCAGACATCAAATTGGAGTGATGAATATTATAAATGGTTCTTTGACAACACGATGCAGGAAAGAATCAATTACAATCTCTTCTGAAGGAAGTAATTGGCATTCTGAACCCAATTATCTATGTATACTATGGCACTTAAGCCAAGAGATAACAATAAATAATCAGATAATTGAGGAGAGCTTTGCATCTATGAAACTAAATATGATTTAATAAACCATGTATCCATGGTGAATATTAGGGACAATTAAGTTCTGAGTGTTATAGGAAATGTAGAATGGCAAGACTTACATTTTGACACAGAAAAATTTAGTTTAATACCCAGATATGCTATGTAGTTTATTATTTAACAGTAGGTAAGCCACCCAACATCTCTTAACTCTGTACTTCCAACATTGTAAAATGTGAAATGAAGAAATCCACAGGGTCATTTTGTAATAAAATATATAAAAATTCATTATAAACTGTAACACATATATGTATGTAAGTAATTATCTTATTAGACATAATAGTAATATAAAAACATGAAATCTTTAGTATCTTTGTTACATTCTCTATCAGCATGCACTGGTTGCCTCTATAAAATTCACCATCCTTCTCATGTCAGTGTGAATCTAACAGAGGTGAGTCAGGGAATAGCAGAAAACAAGTAAGATCAAAATTTACTATCAGACAAAGCATCATTTATTACTCAGAAGCACTTTATAAACAGTAGCTTTTTAGGTTAAATTGTTCAACTATTCTCAACCTCAGTATCTGTATAAAACTGAGAGAAAATACATTTTTATGTTGCTCAATAGGCTAGAAATAAATACTGTGATAACACAGTGACTCCACAAATAATTTGGAGTTATTATAACTGTGACCAAATCTTTCTGATAACTATGCAGTGCTAAAATGCTTTCATGATCTAACATTTGATGTATCTCCTGACATTTTTGGGCCAAGAAAGCATAGCATAGCAGCTGTTAAGATTATTTTTCTAAGTTTATTTTTAAAAGGTCACCAAGATCATAACAACTAAAGTTGTGTTCAAACACATACTATTCCTATAATCATCCCAAATTCATCTCTCTGATTCTAGATATCGTACTGGATAAGTATTAGAATGCAATTATTGTGTTCCTAAGGCTATAGGTTCCAGGTATCTGGTAAACATTGGAACGTTTCAGAAGCTTCATTGCTGATAGTAATAATAACACTTCTTAAAGCACACACAAATGCACACCCACACACTTCACATGATTACAGCATTTTGAACTTGCATGCATATCAGAGAAGTGATTTTCCTTAAATTACTTCACTTCATAGATGAAAATAATTCAAAGAGGTATCAAGTAGTTTCTTAAGTCAGGTAACTATTGAGTTTTCAAGATTTATAATTTATATTTGTATTATAGTATGTCATTAAAAATTTTCCAGGATTTCCTCAATTCACATACTTTATTGGTAGGACAATTACATTTAAGGACAAAACAAAATTGTCTGCTTTTACTTTATTTTAGATTTTTAAAAAAGAGAATAAAACAAAACAGAACAAAGTAAATCAGAACATAACAATGCAAACAACACACAACTTCACAACAAGACAACAGGACATCAACAGTGGCTACTATAATGTTGCTTGTTTTCTTCAAAATAGTTGAGCCATACCTGAACACACAATAGTATCCAACATAACAAAATAGTATAAAACCAACTAAAGAATGAAAGCATTGAAGAAGGACTTCAAAACTAGATAACAGGAAATGAACAAAGGTTACGATAATATCTCATTTTCTGCAAAAAGTTGTTCATACTATCACACATAATAAAATTAAATAAAACACAACAGAATAGAACCAATCAAAACAAAAGAATAAAAGCATGATAGGACTTCAAAAAAATGATAAGAAATGAGCAATGGCTACCATAATGTCTCATTTTCTTCAAAATAGCTGCTTATAACATCTCACATAATAAAACAAAACAGAATTAAACAAATTAAACAAGAATGAAAGCATTGTAAGACTTCAAAACAATATAACAGGAAACCAACCATGATTACCAAATACATCCAATTATGTTCAAAATAGCTTCCATACCATTAGACATAGTAAAATCTAACAAAACAAGAAAAAGCAAAGCCAAACTTAACAAAACTGTGAAAACAATACAAGAGTTCAAGACAAGACAATAAAAAATTAACAGTAGTCCCCACCTTTCGCCCCCAGGTGTTTTCTCCCCTATCACTTTTATAATAACTATTTTGCTTTTTGGATCCCATTCACTTCTTCTGTTTTTTTTGCTAGGGTTAACTCATATGAGTTCAAACTTTCACCCATGAACATGATCTCCATTTGCATCCATTTACCTATAAGAGCCTTGAGATTATTCTACTTTATAGCTGGGTACTTTTCCATTGTATGAAAATGTCTTATCTTCCTTATTCATTCTGGGGTGATGGACAAATTACCCTTCCTTTTTGTATTTTGGTTTCCTGTCCCATGGAACAACTTTTTCTCTTATTTGATTTTCAGACTATGAATTTCCTTTCAAGTTAAATGTGTTTCTTATATGCAGTATATTGATGGATCTTGTCTCTTCGTCCACTCTCCCTGTGTTTTATCTATTGCTGAATTAAGGCCATCTACATAAATAGTTGCAACCAGCACACATTGGTTCTTTTCTCCCATGCTGTCCTCCTGCAGTTGTTGAATTGTTATTTCCTGGTTCCTCATTATTTTTAGAAGATCTTTCCTTTCATGATTGCTAGCTGCAATCTGTCTTCAAGGTCTGAAAGTTTGTTTTCAGTCCTGTTCAAGAGGTTTTGCCAGCTTTCAACCAACTTTTTAATATCCTGGATCTCTCTTTGAATCTGTAATTCCTTTCTATATTGTTCATTCAAGGTTTCCATCATTTTACTATGCTCCTCTTCTTTATTTATGCCTTCTTTGATATGCTCAGCAATTCTTTCATTATGTTTTTGATTTCATCTTTTACCTGAGACACTATTTCTGATTTGATTACTTTTATAGTCTCATGAGGTTTGTTTGTTTGTTTGTTTTTCCTTCAGTTGTTATCCTTTAGAAGGTTTCAGGTGTGTGACTTCCATTTTCTTCTATCTATTCCATGACTGTGTCTCCCAGATGTCTTCTCTGTGGTCTGGAGGTCTGAGATTGCCTTTTGCTCCTTCATCTTGATGTTTTCTTGGGTTCTTCCCAGCAAGCTGGTAGTAGAAACACAGACCCTTCCCACTTTGGCTTCTCCTCCATGTTGTAGAGGAATGAGACAGGCACCTGGGGCTCTCTGACCCCAGATTTATATGTAGGTGGCAGGGTGTGGGCAGGCTTTTCTAGACCTGTGCAGCTATCTTGGGGCTTCCCCAATGAACAGGTATGCATAGAAGTATGGCTGCTTCTCTCAGCCTGCATGTCTATACTGTGACTCCTATGATGGCAGCAGGCACACAGGGGTGTGTTTTTTTTTTATGCTTCTGGTGGGTGATGAAGGAGCCAAGGGCCTCCAATAGTGGCCTGCAGGTAGGGAGCATGGGGCTTACCTGGCTGCATGTCCCTGCCCCTGCTGACTGCCCACAGGAAGGAGCCTTCTGGTGGCAGTGGCTGGCAGGCAGAGGTGGATCTGTATGGTTCGCTCCATCTAGGCTGGCTTTCCATGGGAAAGAGTCATATAGTGGTGGCTGGCAGGTCAAGGCAGGTCTGCTGACTCTCTCTGCCCATGCTGGTGCCCACAGGAAGGCATCTAGCAGGTGGCAGCGGATCCTTCTCTACATTTACTTTAAAAAGTTTTAAATGCAATTGTTTAAACTAAAAGAATGTTCTAAATCATTTAAACATGTGATTCTATATGATTGCTACATTATTACAGATGGTTCAACATTGCATGGGAACATTCATATTCCTATTTCTTAAGAGAAGGATAGGGAAAATAATTGATTAATGACTATTTCTTAAAAAACTGATTTTCTTAACAAATTAATTTGCTGTAAATCTTTAAAGACCTTTTTCCTTCCTTCTTAATAGATATGTCCAGATTCTATGTTCTGCAATCTCTCTCTTTCCTACATATACACTATGATTTCTGCACAACAGAAAATCTATTGTTTCCTGAATAGTTGCATAACTTCCTGAAGCTATATTTTATTATTGTCACTAACCTCCATGCTGGGGGGGCGTGCACTAGCTCCGCCTTTGCTATGTTCATGAAAGATACTGTTTATCTCTTCACTTTTTCTCCATTGTTCTAATATACATTCAGCATAATTCTAGTTAGGAATGGTTGGACTTAAAAAAACAGTTACTACGTCCTCTTTAATATCTTTTCAGCATCCTTTTCATTCTTTCTTTTCAGTTGCCATTTCCAAATATGATGTTTTTAAATTATTATTTATTTGTCCATGTTTCCCATTTTTCTTCTATTCTTTTTCTTTTCCCTACCTTGCTTTCATCTAGACCGTCCCTGGATACTGAGCTCATTTGAATACTTCCTTTGTATTTAACAATATATATTACACATTTGTTGCCTTCTTTATCCCTTAGTTTCTCACACCAGAAAAACAATGGCAATATTTAAACACTTATGTCCAATTTGTTTCATATAAGCATATGGTATTGAAGTGCATCCATTTACTCAGAAACAACTCAAGTGTATCATTCTTTACAGCACTGTAGTATTCCATTATATTAAAGAATCCATATCTTTATCCTTATTCTTCATTGAAAAACATTTGGATTGCTTCAAAGATTTAGCTATTACAATTAAGGGGCTATAAACATGAGTGTGCATATATCACTATATATAATGCTCATAATATTTGGGGAAGATACCAAAAAAGAGAATAGTAGGTCAGAAAAATATTTTCAGGTTTTTGAGGAATCTCCATACCAACTTCCACAGTGGTTCTACCACTCTATATTCCCACCCACAGTGGAAAAGAGCTCTTTTTTCCCCATGGTCCAGTCAGCATTCATTATTGGTTGAAAACACAGGAGACATCAGCTCCTTCCCACCTCCAATGACCCAGAACTGGCAGTGACTGGTGGGAAGAATCCTGAGATCAGCTTGTCCCTGCCTCCACTGGCAGCACTCAGGGCCCTGAGACCTGTGGAAATGCCAGCGATATAGTAAGACCTCAGCCAAGGCATGCACATTGGACTGGCCAGAGCTGGAGAAGTCCAAAAAACTGTAACAGTATGAGCCAGTAGGTGTTAAGTAAAACACTATTGTGCTTGGGGCAAAGACACTAGGAACAGAAGCAGGCTGGTGGGCA
>PVJX010027934.1:0-24398 GCA_004027295.1 Dolichotis patagonum
GTGCAACCACTGTGGAGGTCAGTCTGGAGATTCCTCAAAAAGCTGGGTATGGAAGTCCCATTTGACCCAGCTATTCCGCTTCTAGGCATATTTCCAGAAGAACTGAAAACATCATACCACAGTGATATATGTGCACCTATGTTTATAGCAGCACAATTTGTAATAGCCAGATCTTGGAAACAACCTAAGTACCCATCAGCTGAGGAATGGATAAAAAAGTTGTGGCATTTTTATACAATGGAGTACTTCTCAGCTATAAAGAATGATCACATTGAAGTATTTATAAATAAATGGACACAACTTGAGACCATTCTCTTAAGTGAAATAAACCAAACTCACAAGGGTAAATACCATATAATCTCCCTAATATGAGATTTGATAAGAGTATATAAGACTTAATGGTAAGCATGAGTCTCCATCTCACAGCTTCGAAGTCTTTCAAAGTTTTCAATCATCAGTTGGAATGGTTTTATCCTGTTTTGTTTGACTGTATCATACTTGATGATATGAATAGCAGTTTTGAAGAAAACAAAACATTGTGACAGCTATTGCTGATTAAATATCATCCTTCTCAGAAGTCCTACCATGCTTTTTTTTGTTCTACTACCATTGGTTCTATCACATTGTGTCTCATTGGAATTTGAATATGTGTGATAGTTCAAACAAATTTTTTTCTTTTCTATCAAAAATGAGATATTACAGTACCCATTGAACATTTTCTGTTATTTAGTTCAGAAAGCCCTGTAATTCTTTCACTCTATGCATGGCTTTATACTATTATGTTATGTTTGATATTATTGTATTTGAAACTATGCTCAACTATAGCAGAGTAAGAGATATGGTGTTAGCTACTGTTGATGTCCAGTTGACTTAATGTAAAGTACTGTGTTGCCTATGTTGTCCTGTTCTGATCTGCTCTGTACTGCCCTCTTTTGTTTTATTGTCTTTCAAATAAAAAAAAAGAAAAAAAAAAGAAAAAGCATCCAACCTGTCCCCATGATCCTGATGGCTGCCATCAGAGACCTGTAGCCAACATAGGCCTGGAAGACCATCCAGCCACACCTCAGAAAAGCCTTGTGTGTCTGGAGAAGGCCATCCCACACTCTACCACTTCCCCAGGAACCTAGGTTAGGAGAAACCCAGGTGCTTGACCTATTGCCCTATACCACAGATGGGTAACCAATATGGGAAGTGCCTGGGACTCCACAAGTTGCTTGTCTGGAGGAAGCCAGGAAAATGTCAAGATGAAAGAGCAAAAGAAAATCTCTGGCCTCTAGCCCACATAGAACAAGTCCAGGAGACATAGACATAGAATAAGTTTGAAGTCACACATATGAAATTTCTGGGATGATAGCAACTGAAGTAAAGAAACTACTTCATGAGGCTGCAAAAGAAATCAGATCAGAAATACTAACTCGGGTAAAAGAAGAAATGAAAAACATAGTAAAAGTGTTGCTTAGCATATCTAAAAAAGACATAAATTTTTTTAAAAGGGGAAGGAGCACAGAAGAATGAGGGAAACTTTGAATGAACAATATAAGAAAGAACTGGAATGCACGAAACAGAGTCAGGGAGATATCCAGGAAATTAAAGACTCCACTGAAAGCTGGCAAAACCATTTGAAAGAAACTGAAGATAGACTCTCAACCTTGAAGACAAGATTGCAGCTAGTGATCATGAAAGGAAAGATCTCTTAAAAATAACAAGGAACCAGGAAATAACAATTTAATGGCTGCAAGATGATGCAAAGAAAAATAATTTAAGAGTGATAGGTGTCAGTGAGAAAGCAAGGGTCAACACAAATGAAATAAAAAGGCTTTATACAGAAGTAAGAGCAGAAAACTTTCCAATCATGGAAAAAGGATGTGACATGCAGATAAGTGAGGCATACATCACTCCAACTAGCCATCACCAAAATAAATCTACACCCAGACATATAAGATCCCAGAAATTCAGCAAGAACAGAATATTAAAAACTGTTAGAAAAAAGAAACAGATCATCTATAAAGGAAAACTCAAGAGAATCATGGCAGACTTCTCAACACAAACCATCAAGTCAAGAAGAGCTTTGAGTGAAGTTCAAGTCCTGAAAGAAAATAATTTGCAACCCAGATTGATGTACCCTGCAAAACTACCTTTCACAATTAATGGAGAAATAAAATATTTCCATAACAAAGAACAACAGAAGGACTTCACCAAATCAACCCTACAAAGAATACTGAAGGACATTCTAGAGAGAGATAAAAATGGCCAAGTTTCCAGGAACAGTGGCAGAGAAGGATCTTGGAGCAGGGCAGGCAGTAGAATGGAGGGAAAAATTAGGAATCAGTGGCAGGAAAATATCAAGGCAGAGCAAGCCAGTGCATAATGGCCATAACCATTAATGTAGATGGGCTCAATTTACCAATTAAAAAAACACATGCAGAGTAAATCAAGAAACAAGATCCATCGATATGCAGTATACAAAGAACCAGTTAACTCAAAAGGAAATTCATAGACTGAAAGTCAAAAGAGGAAAAACAATGCTCCATGTGACAGGGAACCAGAAAAGTGCAGGGATAGCTTGCCTATCAACCACATAATGGATAAGAACTATATAGCATTTTTATACAATGAAAAGCTCCTCAGATATAAAGAAGCTATAATCATTAGACTCTTATAGGTAAATGAATGCAACTTCAAAGCATGCTCATGGGTGAAATGGTTTGAACTCACATGGGTGAACATTGTGTTGTCTCCCTAGTATGAAAAATGAAGGAGTTACTGGGATCTAAATTGTACAATAGATATTGAAAAAGTGAAAGGGGAGGAAATGTCTAAAAAGGGAAGGTGGTAGCCATTGTTAATTTCCTATTATGTTGTTTTGAAGCTCTGTATCAATTTCATTGTTCTGTTTAGTTTCATTTTATTGTTTTGTTTGGCATGGTTTTATTGTATCTGAGGGTATAGGCAGCTACTTTGAAGATAACAAGAAGCATTATGGTAGCCATTGTTTTTTCTTATGATAACCACTGTTGATTTCCTATTACCTTGTTTTGAGATTCTGTATCACATTCACTGTTTTTTTTCTTTTTGATTGGCTCTAAAAAAAAAGATTTTGTTCATCAGTGAAAGAAGTGTTCAGGTGCTAAAAGTGATCTTAAAAAAGAATCTAATTACAGATACATTTATAGATTGGAAGTATTGGCTGGGGATTTAGCTCAGTGGCTTAAGCGCCTGCCTGGCAAGCACAAGATCGTGAGTTCGATCCCCGGTACCAAAAAAAAAAAAAAAAGATTGGAAGTATTTAGATTAATGTGCAAATGGAGGCCAGGTTATAAGACAGCTGATATACAAAGGGAATTAGAGCCCAGGGACACCTTCTCCAGTACAGTCAATGTGCGGTTTTTTCCAACAATACACAAAGTTTTCTCCAGACACCTACCTTTCTTGAATTCACATCTCCAACTCCTGCCTCCTCTCAAAACTTCTTAAAAATATCTTTTCTTGCTCCTCTGTCTCCCCTCCTCACTGTCACTACACTTCTCAGCCTGCCACAAAACATCTTCAACCTCCATTCTTCAGGGCCATCCCTGGCTCCCTTGTTAAACCCATTTCTTGGCCCTTAAGTAACCTAATCTCTTTATCACATCTCTCCATCACCCTGAATTCTCTGTGCTGGAATTATCCAGATTTTATTCCTGTTTCTTCAGTAGGTCTTAATCTACTTCGAGAAACTTCTTCTGCTGCTCTCCTCTTAAAGTCTATGCATTCCAGTGGGTGATTCCATTGACTCTGGTTTTATCTACCGTCCCTGTTCCCACGATGTCTATTTCTCCACAGCTCTTTCCAGAATTTCATATCTATGTGAAACTAGATCTACACAGAATCGTCTCTGAGAAGTCTCATTAGTACCCTAACATGTCCAAGCCACATTCTTCTTCCTCCAAACAAGCTTCTTTTCTAAAAAAAAATTAAGTGTATTGGTACAATTTACATATTCATAATGGCCACATTCATCATAGGGAATTTGTATCTGTACATGATACATCTTAGCTCCTCTTTTTCTCATTCTCCTCCTCTCTCTCCCACCCCTCCTCCCCTCCTTATTTATAAAACTGTTTCCATTTTATCTCTCATATTTTTCTTTTCCCTTCATTCCCCTTTCCAGATTTAGCTCAGTGGCATAAGTGTCTGCATGGCAAGTGAGAGGTAGTGAGTTTGATCCCCAGCACCAAAAAACAAACAAACAAAAAATCACAATCACTTTCTATTTCACCATAAATATTATACATTTTGATTCTTATTTTTCACTTTCAGTTTCCCATACCAGAGAGAGAATGCAGTATTTACACATGTGTCTGATTTATTTTACTTAAGAGTATGGTCTCAGGTCCATCCATTTAGCTGCTGTAAATGTCTCAAGTTTATCTTTCTTTGTGGCTGAACACACACACATATATCTTTTCTGTCCGTTTGTCAGTTGATGGGCATTTGAGTTGTTTCCAAGATTTAGCTATTACAAACTGTACTACTATAAATGTGGGTACACATATATTGCTGTGACATAATGTTTTTAATTTTTTTTGGAAAGACACCAAGAATGGGAATAACTGAAATGAAACCTCTAATCTTAATTTTTTGAGGAATCTCTTTGCTGGTTTCCACAGTACTTACACCAGTCTACACTCCCAACAATGGAGAACTATTCCTGTTTACCCCAGCATTTGTATTTGAATGATCTGTTGATAGTAGAGGCTTCTTTTTCTGTGCTTCTAAGATGAAGGAACAGAGTCATATCCCACCGCTACTCTGTCCAGAACCCAGCTGTCATCCTTAATGCCCCTTTTCCCATATGCTCCAAAATCTTCTCCATGAGAATTCCTATAGGTGAGGCCCCCAAATATCTCTTGGACGTGTCCACTTCTTTCAGTGTCCACTGTTATCTCCCACAGCTTCCCTATTTACTCTGTATTATTGTACCTATACCCTCAGGTTTTCTCTGCTTCATGGTATCCAAAAAATACAGCATGTTTCCCATACTCTAGGCACAATGATCTTAGGAACAACTACTCCCTTCAATAACCCTAACCTTTATTAAAATATAGTCCAGAAACCTCAATGAGTTTCTGGAGGGTCCTGCCCCTTGTCTTGTTGCCTGTGATAGTGGCTGTTCGTGAACCCCTGTAAGATAAACACAGTGACTGGAGTTCCCTCACGGGAGGATGCAGGGTGATGCTCAGGAACAGAGATGAGCCATTATCAGCATGTCTTTGCTCAGCAAAAATCACAAACCACTTACAAGTCAAAGAGTTCGAGTCTATGGGATTTTTAAAATACATCCATACTAATCAATTTTTTTTTTACAAATTAATCAGCAACAATTTCAGACAATTCAGGGAGAGAAAGGATTCACAATTGTAAGGAGAAATATAAAATGGTTAGGAATACACTTTAAAGGAATGTGAGACAGATTAAAAATTACACAAAATTGAACTGAGACAAAGAAAGATTTGAAATTTGTCTTCAAAGATGGCAAAGACATTATTACATTCAGCTTCCTCTATCAAAGATCATCACAAAAGAAGAGGAAATGGATGAACACAGAGAAAAGAATCTGATGTTGAATGGGCTAGTCCTACATCACAAAATATAAAGTCTGCCTGCCAAATACTGTGGAATTTGGACCAAGCCCTGGAAGGTTGTGTAAGCCAATTTCCAGATTAAAATCTGAATTTCATGGAATATTTGGAACAGAGATATTCATTGTTTACCTGACATTCACACTTAATTGATAACCTATTGTCTTCTCGCTTTGTTTTTAAATCTGGCAACTTCAGCTGTAACCCAATCCACATCTTCTCAAAACTAAGTGAGGCAAAAAATCTTAAAAAATATAGAAAAATGCAAATCAAAACCACCATAAAACCAAGCATGATGGTGCACACCTGTAATCCCAGCACTTGGGAGGCAGAGGCGGGAGGATCACTGAGAGTTCAAGGCCAGCCTGGGCTACATAGTAAGTTCAAGGTCAGGCTGAACTGCATAATGAGAACTTGTCTCAATATAAAGTACTGTGTTGCCTATGTTGTCCTGTTCTGATCTGCTCTGTACTGCCCTCTTTTGTTTTATTCTCTTTAAAATAAAATTTTAAAAAACCACCGTGAGATATTCACTCATACGTGTTAGGGTGGGTATTACAAAAATATAAGAAGGGAAGAACAAATTTTGGTGAGGCTATAGAGAAAAGGAACTCTTGTACACTGTTGATGGAAATGTAACTTAATACACAGTCACAGAAACAGGTGCAGTTTCCCTAAGATTAAAACAGTACCACAGTACAATCTAGAAATCCCATGATTGAATATATATCCCACAGGAAATAAAATTGCTGGGTTTTTTTCAGAGTTGTAGTTCAAATACTCAGACCTGCTACCACTGAACTACATTTCCAGCTCTGACATCAGCATCTTGAAGAGTTTGTCCACCTCTATATTCATGGCAATGCTGTTTACAATAGCAGGATATGAACCAACCTAAGCGTCCACCAGTGGATGAGTGGAGGAAAGAAATTGTGGTAAATGTAATTCTTAAAATAGTGTTCATCTTTAAAAAATTCTGTCATTGTCACATGTATGAAGCTGAACAACATCATAAGTGAAATAATCCAAACTCAGAAAGATAAGTGCTGCACAATAACTCATATGTGGAATCATCTTAGAAAGCTGAACTCATAGAGGCAGAGAGTACAGTGGTAGTTAGTAGGGGATGAGGGTGGGGAAGATGGACAGGTGGTGTTCAAAAGACAAAATATTTCACTTATAGGATAAGGGAGTGTAGTACAAATGGTGATGGATGTTAATTCATTTGGCTGTGGCAATCACTGGAAAATATGTACATGAATCAAACAAACTCTCTACAGCACTGTACATCATGGACCACCAATGACTGATTGAGAATCTCTTATGTAGAGCCCTGATCTCAAGTGACATTTAAGGTCATGCAGAGAGTATAAATGACCTAGGGACTCATTTTAATCCTGAGGAATGGCAGAGGAGCTACAGCTAAGGAAGACCATATGTGCCAAGTTTTGCATTTATTTTTGGCTTTTAATAAATGAAATACAAATGATACATATGATTGTAGACTGAAAAATGTGTTCTGTTTTCCTCCTTAATTTTCTAGAGACCCTGTTCCCCTCAACAAGGATGAAGGCTGTAGCTCCTACGTGAGTGTATACAGGCCTGTGTGGGCCCTTTGGAGAAACTCCATGCATCTGAAGTATGTGTGTAGATGGTGCATCTGGGGGATGAATACCACCAAGAACCACCTTGACCTTAAACTCAACCCCAATAAAAAAATCAGAAGGACAAAGTTTAGCAAAAGGGAAACACTTTATTTGTAAAGAGGAAAAGGAAAGAAGCAGGAAGGAGAAGATAGATAGGTACCCTGATAAGAAAGAATCAGAATAGGGGGTGTCCAAAAAAATAGAGGACCTGTGCGTCCTTTGTTCCCAGTATGCCCACTCCATCTAGACACCCCAAACACACAGTTACTGGACAGATTCTGTCTCCATTATCTAATTATTCCACACTCTATAGAATCCATGGCTCCCTTGTCATTTATCCCAAAATGAGAGCAGCAGTCTCACTTCTCAAACAAGGAAAAAGGCTTGGAGATGTTAAGGGGAAGGATGATGCTAGCAACAGAGAAGATGTGGTACCCGATTTCGTCTTCAGCCATACATGTCCAAGAGATGTGGGGTGGGGCTGTTTCCACGCTCCCTTCCCTGCAAGAAAACAGTGCAGTTGGGTGGGCAGCCCTGGGAGCTTTGCCTCTACTCAGATCTTGCTCCTTTCTAGTTTGGTTCAATCATTTTCTTCAAAGGGTCTAGAATGTTGAAATTATTGGCTAACCCCTAAACCCCATGAAATGCAAAAGAAAATCCATTAATGTTGAGAGTGGCAAACAGATGTAAGATTAGATTACATGTACCTCCACAGAACTGAGGGACAAGTGGAAGTTTGCATTTTCTTCTTGCATGAGACCATTGAAGGAAGAAAAGCCCCCTCTAGCTGCAGGTCTGTGAAGTGTCAAGGGTCCAGGAGTCCCAGAGCCCCAGGTGTCATGGTTGCAAGAGCAGAAACCAGGGAGCTGTTCCACACTGACCTAGAACCATTGCAAAGTCCTGACAGAAATGTTCTTTTTCTTCTACCAGAAGGTCTTTCTCTCTTGGACAGGCAGTGGTGAACATCAGTAGTTTTCATTTCTCTGACTCTGCATCCCCCCAGGCTCTCTCTGAGGCCTGTTCACCCACAGCACAGCACCAAGCATGCTCAGTAGAAGGGGAAGCTTCAAGAAGACCACGACCAGGAAGTAGGTGTTGCTCAGCAAGGTTCTGTGGGGGATGCACAGACAGGAAAGAGTTACTTACTTTCCAGGGTGGAAATCCCAAGTCTTTCAGCCCTCCCTTTGCCCAGATTATGGCTTCCCACAGCCCAATGGGGGCAAGCCTGGGGCCCAGCCAGGATGACCCCCTTACAGGACCTGGTCATGCTGCCTACTGGCTAGGCTTTAAGTGCTCCAAATCACAGTAGAGTTGGCCTTCCAGTCACCTCTCTTGCCTATCAAGCACCACCTCATTCTCTGTGTTCAGTGGTCCCTACATTTCCCCTTCACCTAGTCTTCATTTTAGATAGATCAACAGCTTCTCTTTTTTTTTTCCCTTATCTTCTTATATTCATCAAGATGGCCACCCTGCCCATCTCACTACCTGTGACACATCTGTGAAGGCTTTTGGGACACCACATCTAGAAAGAGTTTACCTCTATTCATTACACCATCCCCTGGACTGATTCCTGGCCCTGCAGTCTTCTGCACTCCCGTGTCACTCCCAATGTATTCAGAAAGTCATGTACCTAATGTCCCTGGGTCCCCCACCTCCTCACCATACTGGACACCCCTTCCCATTCTCTAACTTTACTCTTGGGCAATCCTTGTTGTCTCTCTCAGCCCAACAGGAAGCCACCTTTATCCCATGGATAGATTTGAAAACTCCAAATTATATCCAGCTCCAGAACACTGAGTGAGACATGATGCATTCTTTGAAATGTTTTTACCTGTCCTTGGGGCATTGCGCCCTTTTTCATGCTCTGTATTCTCTGAAGTCTCACCACCCTCCCTCTCTCAATGAGTGAAATCCCATTTATTTGCACAAATATGCTTCCAAAACAGTGAGGAAGTTTTTTTAAGTTATGGGGAAAAAAGGAAAAGAAACCATCAAAGAAAGGGACCCTCAAGCCAGCCCCCAAGGGTGGAATGCTTCAGACACATCTGCCTAACTCAAATTGACAGAAAGAAAACCAGTCAGGACCTGATGGGCTGTTCTGACAAGAAGTAAATGGAGAGTTGGACCTCTGCCTTTGCCTTAGGGAATTTCCTTACCTTCAAAGGTGACAAGCATCAGATTGACAAGATTGGTGTACTGTATGTCTCTACCATGTCAGGAGAGTGAGCCAGTAACTCTGTTTCTCGTCATTTACCACATTCCCACTTTGGCACTTGGGGAGAAGTGGCTGGAGTTCTGAGAGACTTGTTTTTGGGCAGGATCAGGGGCCCAGGAAAGAAGAGTAACTCCTAACCCATTAAACCCAATCTGTGACACTCTCACTTCTGGGAGTTGTGTAGGAGACAGACCAAAGGCCCACATCCATGCTTTATTTCTATCAGTCAGATGCCTGATTTCATCTTTGTGTCACAGAAGCTTAGATGGAATTCTGGGGCTCACAGGTAAACTAAGGGTGAGGAAGCCCACCTGTCTTTTCAGTGACTCTATTTTTCTTTTTTTCTTTTTGGTATCAGGAATCAAACTCATGACTGCACACTTGCAAGGCAGGTGCCTATGCTGCTGAGCTAAATCCCCAGCCCCTCAGTGACTTTACTGACAAGAAGATACATCAGATCTCTCTTGATTAATCATAGGGGCCAACCTACAGACCTCTGGATTCTCACTCTCTACAAATCTCTCTGGTACTCTGTCCTGCAAATCCAAACCAGCTTACCTCCCCAGATTTTAAGCAATATCTCCTCAATTGAAGAAGTCAGTAGGGTCTACATGGGTTCCTCCTTTCTGGGTTTCAACCATGAAAATCTCTCAAGAAAGTAATTGTTTTTTGTTGCCTGGTATACAACATGCTTAAAATCTTAGTTTCATATATTTTCTCTATTTTATTTATTGTTATTTAAGTCAGAAGACAAATCTGATCCTTGTTACTATATGTTGCCCAGAAAAAGGTTCCATAATTTCCCTTACTTTGTGCAAAAGTACTGTATCTCTACACACATGGAAATATTCCCGATACAACTCTGTGTGGGAGAGAGTGTGTTTGTGTGTGTTGTGGTGAGAAGAGGGAAGTCATCCTCCTCCCCCATCTCCCACATCTCAGAAGACAGGACTGGGATTTCAGAGGAAACCTTAAGGGCGTGTGCCCCTGCCTAGCCTGTGCTTGCATCCATCTTTCCAGTAACCCTCAGAGATAGTCAGAGGAAGAGAGAGGAAGGCACCTGGGGGAGACTGAAATGTGTTCTTCTCTTTTTCTAGTAAAACTTTC
The DNA here is from genome assembly GCA_004027295.1 of Dolichotis patagonum. Lineage (NCBI taxonomy): Eukaryota > Metazoa > Chordata > Mammalia > Rodentia > Caviidae > Dolichotis > Dolichotis patagonum. Next base: position 10,590 of record PVJX010027934.1, read on the forward strand.
ACAATAATAGGTTCAGGGTCTGTCACCCTTCACCCCTAGCCAGGATCTCCTGGAATTCCTCAGCTACCTCATGTTAGAAAAAAACACAAGATGATCTAGACTTTGGTCTCCTGAGATCTGTGCCTCTTTCATAACTCATGGGTTAAAGAGTTAAGACTTCCAGAAAGATGGCATAGTGGTGAATAGCAGAGAAAGTCTCTCCATGATTTGGTTCCAAATATTGTAATATAGCAACATGAGGAAGAAAGAAAGGAGGGAAGTGGGTCCACAAGACCCAGGAAAGATCTGAAGTGAGATATGAGAGACATAATACAGGAATCCAGCAAAAATAAGAAAATGAGGCCCACCACCACAGGCCTGTGAGGAAGCCACACCTCCATGTGAACCAGCCCTGCAGGCCTGGAGAAGAAACCATGCCCCACAAAGAGGTCCAATAGACATAGACATAGAAGAAATCAGAAGGCACACACCTGAAATTTCTGAAATGATAATAACTGAAGTAAAGAAACAATTTAGTGCTTATATTGTTTGATTAACTTTGCATGCCTAATATAATAGTCTAAGCAACTATTTGGAGGATAATAACATGCAGTATAAAAAAATAACATGCAGTATAAACATGCCAAAGATTAAAACTGGACCCTTATCTTTCACCATGTACTAAACTAAAATCAGAATGGACCAAAAATCTTAATATTAAAACAGAAACATTAAATCTGCTGGAAGACAGAATAGGTAAAACTCTTGAAGACATTGTAAGCAAAGACTTTATGAACAAAACCCTGATTACACAGGAACTATCACAAAGAATCAATACCTGGGATGTCATCCTACTGAAAAGCTTTTGCACAGCAAGAGAAACCACCAACAGAGTGAAGAGACAACCCACAATGTGGGAGAAAATGTTTTCCAGCTGTACCTCAGACAAAGAATTTCTATTGAGAACTCAAAAAAAAAAAATCAGGCCTCCCAGATTTAAAGACCCAATGCAAAAATGGTATCTGGGTGAGTACACACTTCTCAGATGAAGAAATATGAACAGCAAATAAATATGTGAAAAACTGTTCAACATCACTGGTCATTCAAGATAGAATAACTAATTAAAACAACCCTGAGATTCCACCACACCACAGAAAGAATGGCTACTATCAAGAAATCAAGCATTAACAAATGCTGGAGGAGCTGTGGGGAAAGAGGAACCCTTCTCCACTGTTGGTGTGAATGCAGACTGGTGCAACCACTGTGGAAATTCCTCAAAAAGCTAGAATTAGAGGTCCCATTCGACCCAGCTATTCCTCTTCTGGATACCTTCCCAAAAGAATTAAAATCATCATAAAACAGCAACATATGTGCACCCATGTTTATAGAAGCACAATTTGTAATATCCAGATCTTGGAAATAACCCAAAGGTCCTTCAACTGAAGGATAGATAGAAAGATGTGGCATTTTTTAATATAATGGAGTACTACTCAGTCATAAAGAAGGATAAACTGGAGACTTTTATAGGTAAATGGATACATTAGTGAAATAAATAAGACAAACATGTGTAAACATCATATAGTCTCATTAGTGTGAGAAGCTGAAAGAAACAACATATGTATGTTATACAAAAAATAGTTAAGATAGTTATGATTTCTCTGAGTTTGCTGAAGAGAAAGATTTGTTCTAGTGTTGTTCAGACAATTGAATGCAGATGTCTTGTGCTGTGGGTGAATGATTTGAGGATGACAATGTGCAATGTATGTATCATTGTTGCCCCCTGATTGATGTGTTTTGAAATTTTGTTGTAGTTTTTTTCTTCTTTTTTTCTTTTTCTCCTTGAAATAAAATGAAGTTGAAAAAAGAAAAAAAAAACAATGTACAGTATAGTAACTACTGTTGATTTTTACTGTTTTGTTTTTGGAAATCAAGTTCACCCTTATTGTATTATTTTGCTTTGCTTTCTCTTTAAAAATTTAAATAAGGAAGCACCTTCCTCCAGCGTGATCCAGGAGGAGAACCAGTCAGTGGCCCCTGAGATCCAGCCATGGCCATGGTGGAACCCAAGCAGCTACATAAAGAAGCAATTCACCCGCCCTCTTGGTAAGCGCCTTCCTCCGGTCTGAGCCAGGAGGAGACCCAGTAGCATCTCCTGTGATCCTAGAAGTGAGTGGGTTTAGAATCAAACATCCTAAACCGCCCTTCCCCCCTGTTAGTAACTGGGGACAGAGGTCTGAGCACCTCTTGGGAGGATGACTGTATGCAATATAGCAAAAGTGGAGGATCTCCTCTATCTTTTGTTTGAAAGCAAATGTTGTTTTTTTCACTGTTTGGTTTCATTATGATTACTTGCTTTACTCTATTCAATATTCTCTTTCAATTGGTTTTATAATGTTCTGTCTTTGGTTTGATTTTGCTATACCTAATTGGCTAGACAACTATTGTGAAGATAATAAGATATACTATGGTACCTATTACTGTTATCCTGGTAACCTGCTGTGAAGTTCTGTACCAGTTTCACTGCACTGTCTCAATTGGATTTGCTCTGTCTCATTCTGTTGTATTTCTACTACCTTCAAAATAAAAAAAAAGTTTAAAGGGAGTAAAATTTAACACAACAAAACGGGACATAAGAAAGCATAAATCTCAAAGCTAGACAACCAGAGATCTTCACTATCTATCATATTGTCTCTTGTTTTCTTCCAAATGGTTGTCCATATCTTTGCATACAGAGAGTTCATACAAAACAACATAGCCAGTCTTTCACAAGATGTCCAGTTCACTGGCTCCCACATGCTAAGCAGTGGAGGGGGACACACGGGACGGGGGGACAAGGTGACCGATGTTTGTCTGATTCTCAGCCTGCACACAGGCAGGCTCACAGCCACTCACCAGAGAGGGTAGGAGTTCCTTATTCTCCCAGCACCCCAGGTCACTGCATGATACAGGTCCTGAGACACCAGGGTCTCTCTTCTGCAGGCCACCAAAGCCTGCCACACTCACAGCCGCTATTTCTTTCTGATGAATTGACCATTACATTTCCAAAGTTCTGAAATGGCCAACAGACCACAGAAAGAATTCTCTTTAGGCTCCTGTTTGAAACCAGCAGCTATAGAAATCTGCTGGCCTTGATTCAGGGCCAGAAAAAAAATATGAATTGTTATACTTGAGATGTATCTTAATGAAGAGTGCTTGTCTTGTACTGCAAGACCCTGGGTTCAATCACTAATACCACAATAAAGCAAAATAAAATACAAAGAAATAAAAAGAAAGGTTAGGTTTCTTTGTGGGTACCAAAATTAATTATATAGACTCCAAAGACCAAAATGGAGGGTCCACTGTAGTGTGACTGTAAGACATATAATTCCCAAGGAAGGAAGAACTTGTTCCACTAATAACCAGATCTGTTTTTTTTAATCCCTAATATCCAACAACCAAGCCAAAATTGTTCTGCTTTGTTGACTCAGGCAATGAGAACTAATGACAGAGGCTAAGGTTGTAGCCTCCTTCTGATGTCTCTGGAATCCCAATCTGTCACACACATATACTGTGCATGGCCACAGGTATGGCTATGAGACTACTTTTAATTTTTTAGCTCAAGAGAGGGAATTCTGAAATCCCCCTCCTCAGCAAAGTGGTCACATGGTACATGGTAGGGGGAGTCCTTACCTGGAACAATGGTCATTTTAACTTTGTCCCCAGCATCAACCCCAGTTATTTCAATCCCACACCAGTAAATGCCAGCATCATTTCCCCTGAGATCCTCCAAGGTTGCACTGAACATGAGCTCCTTCTGGTGGTCCCTGATGCGCCTTCTTCACCAGCCTTTCTGATCTATCGGTTTTAATCAGGATCTTGCAGCTACTCCATTCAGCTCCTCGACACCAATACTTCGAATAGGACCTTCACTGTGAGCTATATTTACACTACACAGTCAGTGAGCTCCGCTCCTGGCCCTTCACTGTCCCTGGGCCAGCAATATCTTTCTTCGCAGCAGAGAAGCCTGGAAGACAGAAATCCATAACTTGTCACCTCCCATCTCTAAGGCAGGGCCACAGCATCCTGCATCCTGAAGAGCTTCTAAATCCAAGTGTGTCCTAAATTCCACTGTAAACACCACACTGTGAGGCTCAATTCAGACATGACCCTCCTAAAACCCAATCAGCCTGCCAACAGATGCAGTATTTTCAGCTCCACACTGTGCCCTTCGCAAATACAGGATGTCAAGCCGGGGATTTAGCTCAGCAGCATAAGCGCTTGCCTGGCAAGTGCACAGTCATGAGTTCAATCCCTGGTACAAAAAAAAAGCAGAAGAAAGAAAAGCAAATACAGGATGTTGAAAAAGGGATAAGACAGAGCATGGAATATTCCAAATACCCAGGCATTTGAAGACACCCAAACCTTTATACCAGATGTTTCAAGATCTTTGCCCACTGAAGCAGAAGACATTCAGAGAACTTTAACTGCTGTACCCCAAAACCGAGATGATGTCCAAAGGGGAAAAGAAAAGGAAGTGCTTGATTTAGGCTGGTACCCAGCAGCACAGAAGCATTGGAAAATTGCAGAGCTGTGCGACCAGGTCAAACTTCTAAGGGGTTTATAAAGGAAAAAGCCACAAAACAAAGGTGGGAGATGCAAGGGATGAAAAGGGCTTTTTACTTCCTTATTTGGTTTCAAGGGCAAACTTTTACAGAGACGTTTGGTTTTACAGGGAATTTTACAGCTCATGGTCGTTTTACTGATCTTACAGAATACAAAGGTTACAGTTTTGTAGTTTGGTGGTGGGCCAGTTCCTGGAAATTTTACATAGTATGAAGGCCACAGCTGCACAGGAAAGGGGATTTTGCTAAGTCTCTGGAATTTTATGAGGAACAACGGTTGAAATCTAGGACAATGCAAATGCCGTGTACAGAACAGGATGGTGACACTTTGGTTAGAGTACAACATTAACCACTGATGTTTACTAAGATCTTCTTGCCTAATGTCCCTTGCCCTTCTTTCAAGCCCTATTTTTAAAAAAAGCTTGCTTCTGTTTGCTCCCTACAGACAGTTTTTTACCCTCTGTCTGTCTGCACCCAGTCACAACAAATTCCATTCCATGTTGCCTTGACACAAGCCTGGTGGGCTTGGCCTCTGCCAGGTACTGTTCCTTACACATGCCACATCACCCTAATGAGAATCCATGCTTTCATAATCCTAAAAGAAATACAAAAGCTTTGGAGGTCATCATTTCTGAGGCAGCAAATCAGCAACTCCAGTGAGAGACAGAACAAGAGGCACATAGGATCAGAGGTGTCTGACCCTTTAGATACCAGAAACCTCAGCTAATGAGACTCCTCTTTTTCCATTTCTTTTTGCCTGTTCCTGGTGCTACTATGCAACAATCTTCAATAAATATAGCTACTTACTACATAATATGAGGCATATGTTTGACAATTCTCTCCTCATCATACACAAGAATCTGAACTCTTTTTGGCCCACTCAACTGTAATGTTACAGGCAGTTGAGTTAGTCAGAAATATTATAAGCAATGAGATAGAGCTAGGTCCTCAATGGAGTCAGTGCAGACACCTGCACTGGAGGTGCAGGTGCACTGGGGAGGTGCACTGGGGAGACAGACACCTCCTGCTGTGGGCCAGGCCTCAAGACAAAAGATCAAACAAATGCATCTACATTCTGGGGAATGAAATTCTAATTAGTTCCTTCTCACCCTGGAGCCACTATCCCATCCTTCTAGGGGAAAGGTCACAGCTCCAACAATGCCTCCTTGATACATGACTTGCTTCCCCATTTGTCCCTAATGTAATCAATTTTACCTGAACTATTGATCTTATTGGATAACTATAGTTATGTACCACCTTATGCCCATCTGCTTTATGAGTTCCCAGTCTTCTCCCACCTTGAACCCATGGTTTTACTCTATAAAAGTCCCTGGAAAAGACAGAGTCCTGGACAACCCGCTTGGGGTCCCCTTCTGTCTCTCTCTCAGACTGAAGCTTTCTTTCTCTCAATAAATATATTCTACTCTTACCTCCATTGTTCCTAAAATTTATTCTTCAATTTTAGAGAACACGAGCTTGTACTGGACATAGTAGGTTGGGAGTTTTATTCCCCTATATCAAAAACAAGTACATATTCAAAAGAAATGAAATCAGTATGTTGAAGAGACATCTGCACTCATGTTTTACTGTAGCACTGCTCAAAACAGGCAAGATTTAGAACAACATGAATTAAACTGGAGGTTATGCTATGTGAGCTAAGTCAGATGCAGAAAGATAAATATCACATGTTTACACTTGCACTGGGAACCTAAAAACTTAATCTCAAAATGTCTAGGAATTATAGTTTACCAGAGCCTGGAAATGGTAGAGGAAGTGGAATGAGAAAGGGCGAGAGAGCAAGACAGCGAGAGAGCGAGAGAGTGAGAGAGCAAGAGAGCGAGAGAGAGAGTAACAGTACAGTTGGGTAGGAGAAAGAACTCTTAATGTTTTATAGTAGTTGACAACAGAGTTGGCCAAAAAAATCCCAAATATTTCAAAACAGAACAAAAATATTCAAGTTCACTAATCAGGGACATGCAAATCAAAACCAAAAAAGCTCTCATTTATCTGCTTGCTAAATAGCAAATAGAATTGTAAATGTTTCTAACACAAGATATATGTCTGCTGAGATAGATACGCCAGTTATCCTTATCTGATTCACTATATGCATGTTTTAAATCTCACAATATACTCTATAAATATGTACAATTAAGGTGTGTAAAGTAAAATAAAAGCATTTTTAAAAGAAGACTTGCTCATTAACCATTCAATTTTTCACTCCTCCGTTTCTCTGGAATAGCCCAGGTTAAGAAATACACCTCTGGAAGGAGATGGTTTCATTTTGTTTTCCATCTTCAGCACACACTGCAGAACCCATTAGTACAGTTAGAAATAAAGGAGTGGAGAGAGTTGGTCCCTTCCCTCTATTTAATTGTAAACAGCACCCTACAGTTACACTTACCTCCATTACCCTAAGGGATAAAAAACAAATCCTGAGGAATTAAAAAAAATAGTATAACAAAAGCCTAGGAGATCTCCATGCCCTTGAGCCTAGTGACCCCTTTTTCCCCCTTTCTATTAGTGTTGCTGTCTTCCCAGTGATCTTTGACAAAAGTGGATATTTACTCCTTATATAATTCTTTCCTCATTGTACAAAAAACCTGAACTAATAGTTGAAAGAGTTTTGCCCTAGGATAAGCTGCAGTGGGAGGCAGGACCAAACAGCTGAGAGGCAGGACCAAACAGCTGAGAGGCGGGACCAAACCATGTATTTACCTTGAGGTCACCTCCTCCTCCTCCTCCTCCTGTGACTTCCTTTCCCGGTGGCACAAAAAGGGGTCCCAGTCAGTAATTTGTGCGTCATCAATGCCCCACCCTAAGTGCCACAGGCACACACACACACACACACACACCCCATGGGAGATTATATGTATAACTTATGCCACATGTGCTGGTCAGAGAATGTCAGGCTGTCTATAGTCATGGACTTCTCTCCACGTCCTTAGAATAAAGGTTTATATTTATTTTACATCTTCTTTCTTATTGCACCAAAAACCTAACAATAATAGCCCATTAAATTGTAACCTCATTAAGCAACAAAACCTTGTAAATGGATTGGCTCTGCTGTTTCCACTACCATTTCTCCTTCCCACAGGAAGAGCACTAGTGGCCCAGCCTCCGACTTTCTAGTGTCTTAAAGTTCCAGCCCCACTCACCTGGGATGAGTAGGAGGAGGACAGTGGGGAACAGCCACTTGGTCATGTCTCAGTTATTCGAGAACTCAGTGTTGTTTAGAAATGTGAAGCCCTGCTCTAGAAGGAATACACCAAGCTTGCTTGGTTCTCCTTCACGGTTCTCTCTCATTTATTTCTACTGTGTCAGGAAGAACTTCCCAATTTTACATATTAGGAAAAAAGGGATGTTGTTTTCTTTAGAAGACTGAGTCACTGTAACATAAGCTGTGTTGAAACTTCTGTGCTTGTAGGAAAGAAAGAGTCCAGGCCTGAGAAGGTTTCACACAAGAGGAGAGAGAATGTACCCAGAGGTGGGAGAGGAGAGGAGGCAAAGGGAAGAAAGAAAGAGAACCCAGGAATGGCTAACTCAGTCTGCTGGCAGTGAGGAGACACGGGAAGAGGTGCAGATGCAAACACATTGGCTTTGCAATTGGGGTGTATGTGAGAATGCAGAGCTCTCACTAGTGAGACAGGAGGTTAAGATGTGACAACACCAACTGGGGAAGTAGGCATGGCCTGCTAAATACAAAATCCCAGGTCACATACACAGAAAAGTTTCCAAAGCCTGGCACATGAACTTCTCTTGAGAACTGAAGCAGGTCTTCCATAAGATTATTATAGACAGTAAATTAGGTAGGAATATTATAGACCATCAGATAGGATTGGGCCCTCAAGAGAAAAAGTCAGGACAAAGGATGGAAAAACACTGCAACTGTGTCCAGAGATGTATCAGTTGGAGGGAGGCCAGGCCTCAAGATAACAAAAGGACCAGGCCTGCATACTCCCCAAGGGATGAGATAAGTGATAACACCTGATCTAATCAAGTCTAGATAGGTATTAGTCACCTCAGTGGGCCACCAAGACCCCCAGATCCATCACCTACCTGAGAAGTTCTTTGTTCTTTCCCTGCTCACTTGCTATGTGACTTGCTTCCCCATTGGGTCAATATTACCCAAGCTACTATACTTATAACTTTATTGGTTGATCACAGCTGTAATTCATATTGTATCTAGTGGTTGAGCACCATAAAATTTTCTCTAACAAGTGGGGCCTGGGACAAACCCCTTTCCCAGTGTCCTCCCAGGCAAGAGCTTTCTGTTCCTCAATACATATTTCCTACTCTTAACCTCCATTGTTCCTAGAATTAATTTTTCAATTTTTTTAAATTTTATTTTAAAGGGGGTAAAATTAAACACAACAAAACAGAACAGAATGGGACATAAGAAAGCATGAATCTCAAAGCTAGACAGAGATCTTCACTATCTGTCATATTGTCTCTTGTTTTCTTCCAAATGGTTGTCCATATCTTTGCATATGGGGAGCTCATACTAAATAACATAGCCAATCTTTTCACAGGATGTGTAGTTCACTGGATCCCACTTGCTAAGTGGGGAGGAGGGGGAGTGAGGAGGACATGGGATGGGGGAAACAGGACGACATGAGATGTTTGATTTTCAGCCCGTGCACCGGCAGGCTCACAGCTGAAAGTTTGCCACACTCACAGCCGCCCCCCAGAGAGGGGAGGAGCTCCTTGTTCTCCTGGCTCCCCAAGTCACCACATGGTACAGGTCTCGAGGCACCAGGGTCTCTCTCCTTCGGGCCACCAAAAGTCTGCCACATTCACCTGCTATTTCTTTCTGATGAATTGACCGTTACATTTCCAAAGTTCAGGAAGGCAGGCTGGTTGCTGGTTTGCTCAGCGCCCTAAGTTCCCACATGGGACGGATCTCAGGAAATGCTGTTGCTTCTTGCTTCTTGCTTCTTGCCCTGGGGTGGCTGCAGCTTGCCAGACCACAGCCACTTACCAGGGTGGCAGGCTGGTTGCTGGTTTTCAAGACAATTCTTAGAATTAAACATTAGTGCCAGTACGTGTACCAAAACCACTTAGAGTATCTTCCCAGGCCACACATCTTTAAAAACAGGGTTCACTTGACCAAGGCTGTAGCCCAAGCAGCCCAATTGAACTAAATCCATTTTTCAATTTTAGAGAATACAAACTCAGTGTAACAGACATCTAACATGTTGGAAGCTATAATATTTCCTTTATATCATATTTGGAAGTTCCTTGATCAGGAACTGAAGCCAGAGCTGAAGCCGTCTGAGAAGTGGGTGAAAGAAAAAGGACTGTCAACTCTGAGTTTTGCCACTGTGTTCTTTCTTGCATGGTAGCCTGCCCTCATGCTGTAGGGTGTGCTGCTTTTCCTGGTCTTACTTGATTGACCCAAACTCATTCAACAAAGCCTGTTTCTTTTCCCACCTTTAATAAAACTTTATTAGCATTTGTGCTTGTCTTGATCAATTCTTTGCTCAAGACAGAAGAACCTAGAAACCTCCACAAGAAGACTGCAACACCCCAAAATTTAGTAACAATTGGACAAACAATCCCTTCCTAAACTCTTTCTAGGCAGCCCTGCCACCCCTCCTCCTACCTTTTCTCTACCTGAGCTTGACCAGTGGGCTGCTGTAGGGTGTGAGAAAGGAGAAGTTGCATTTTCCCTCTGGACTCATTCTGCCTATGTGGCTTCTCTCATATCTTCACACCCTTCCTCTTGGTTATCAGCAGTCCAAAGACTCAATGCATCAAGGCTGCTTATTCTATTTGAAACAGGTAAGTGGTAGAAGACCTGGGGGCAATGAACTTTGAGCATTCCACACATGCATGGTTGGTTTTAGTTTCACTTTCTTGAAGTGAAACTTTAGGCATCATTTCCCTGAAGAGTACAAAATTGTGTTCTAGGCAGAGGGAGCTCAGTAGGCAGGACAGGGAGAAAAACCAAGCCCAGAGGGAGTCATGATGGCACAGCAAAAGGCAAAATGAGCTGAAGCCCGGGGCAGAAAACCCTGAGCTCAGCAGGAGTATGAGTGAGTTACTGGGGACTCTAAGAGACCAAAGGACAGGCAGGCCACAGACAGCAAGGGCCAGGCCCAGGCCAAGCCAGCAAGGGCATAGCTGAAGGCCAAGCCTCCAGGCAGCACAGCTGTGACCCTCAGAAGGGTTTCTGTATCCATGGACCAGATTCATCTGCCAAGAACATTACTGAGGTCACAGGCATCTGCTCAGGGAGAGTAGGAGGGAAGGGAACTGGGGCTGCTCCTGGTACCTTTCTTTCTAGCTTTCTTCTCTGTCAACTTTTTTCTCTTTATTTTATTTTGAACCATTAAAAAACTATTATATCTGTTTCTTGAGCTCTATTTTTGGAGACATCAGATTGTTGTACTGATAAATCACTCTGCTATAAGCAAAATGAGAAAAATGACTAATTCTAAAGCAAATATGAGTGACCATGGCTCAGGAATAAGGATTCATGGTAATCTTGAATGAGATGTTCTGCCAAGGAAATTACATGAACTTTTACAGCCATGGAGAAAAAAAGTCATAAACAATTGTATCATCCCAATATATTAGTGATGGTAGTAAGCATGTGGGCTCTACAAAGTGGAGAAATCTTTTCCAGAGATTTTGAGTGTTAGCTTACAGCAATCTTGCCTTTAGAGTTCATAGAGTTAGAGTCTGCTTAGCTTAGTGACACATTCCAAGAATTTTATCTAGTAATCACAAAAGCATTAGGTCAGATACAGGGGTTGACAGTAAACAGCTATAAAAAGGGAAAAGATAGCCCAAGGCATCTCCACTGTGCCTACAATATGCCAATTCTCTAAGTATGATACTGTACTACAGCAAGATCAGGTCATCTACAGGGTCTGTTTGTTTTATTTTGTACCAGGAACTAAACTCACAACCTTGTGCCTGGTAGGCAGGTGCTGTGTGGCTGAGCTATATCCTTGGCCCTTGTAGAGTCTTCAATACAGATGCAACTTCCTCCAGGAACTTTAGCTTCATCACTGTAATTTTTCTGAGGCTAAGTAGAACTACTTGCAGCTCATGCTCTGCTTCTTTGAGCATTTCCTCCCTAATACACTTTCTTCAACGGGACCGTGCTGTACCATTGGTCCATGTTCATTTCCTCTGCACCATCTCACCAGCCATGAATGGGTGCCATGTTGCTTTGGATGATAATTTCTCTTTCAAGAAGGCTGGAGATTTGTTAGAGTGTTGCCAAAACAATGAGTGGTTTGTGACCGGGAATACTTCCCACTCTGTCTTGCCTCTGCTCGCACAAATCATGCCTAGAAAAGAGTAAAAGTCCTTCCAGGAAACAGAACAGCCTCCAGTGAAGCATGGGAAGCCCACTTCGTTTCCCTCACTATCTACAATGGGGCACTACTCTGACAAAAAGAAGGATAAATTTGAATCATGTGTAAGAAAATGGATGCACCTTGAAACTATAATGTTAAGCAAAATAAATCAAACACAACAACTTAAATATCATATGGTTTCTCTTATACAAGAGATGCAATGCATAAATAAATAAATAGAACAAAATCATAGCTACTGATAGAAAACAGGGAGATAGATGTTTTACGAAATGGAAGGAAACAAAATAATGGAAGGAGGCTGAGGGAGGGAAGGGAATGAAAAAAAGACTTAAGATGTGTTATGTACATGTACCAACCCAATGAATATAATCACTATCTACTGAAAACATGTACTAATAAAAATGTTGTAAAGGCATGACAGAGTAGTTGGTTTCTGTAGGCATGCGAGGTTAATCAAACAATATAAGCATTCAGTTATTTCTCTACTTCAGTTGTTATCATTCCAGAAATTTCAGGTGTGTGGCTTCTAATTTCTTCTATGTCTAAGTTTCCTGGACTTGTTCAGGGTGAGATATAGGCATGCAAAATCAATCAAAATACAAGCATTAAGTTGTCTCTCTACTTTAATTGCTATCCTTTGAGAAAGTTCTGGTGTGTAACCTCCAATTTCCCCTGTGTGGATGTCTCCCAGACTTGCTCTGGGTAGGCTGGTGGTCTGAGACTGCACCTTGCTCCTTCGTCCCGACACTCCCCTGTGTTCCTCCAAATCAGCCAGTTGCCAGGTCCCAGGTGCTTCCTGCATTGGCCACCTACCTCACAGCACAGGGGATTGGGCTAGGCACCTGGGTTCCTCCAGTCCAAGGCTCCCAGAGTGGTGGAGAGGCACTGGGCAGATGCTCCCCATGGCCACAGGCTTTGCCAGGGAGCATAGCTTCTTCCAAAACATCACCTATTCTTACAGAGTGAAAATATTTTTACTTTATTTTACATACAAACAGATACACAGTCATCCCTTGGTATCTGCAGGTTCAGAACCACCCAGGTAATCTCCAGGATACCAAAACCCACAGATGGCCAGATCTCTTTATAAAATAATGAATAACCTACTTACACCCTCCCAAATACTTCAAATTGTCTCATTTATTTATAATAACTAATACAATGTAAATGCTAAATAAATAGTTGCTTTGGTGCTTTGCTTAGGAGACACTTTAAAAGTCTGTACATGCTCAGTACAAACACAAATTTTTTAAGTACTTTCAATCTGCAGTTGGTCAGAAGACCAATTGTCTCTATATTGATAAATGTATGCACACTATATCTTTGGAATGAAAAATTCATGGGGACAGATTTTAAAGGGAAAATACCTACCCAGGCTTGCAAGGAGTGTGCTGCTAGAAAGAGATTGAGAAACACTGCTATCATCCACTGGCTGAAGCAGAATCAGCCCAATCAGACTCAAGGGGAGAAGACACAGACCTCAAAGCTTAATGGAAAGAACATCAAGGAATTTGCAGCCATGATTTTAAACTGCCACATGGTAGAATCTTTATCCAGCGACTCTACACAATATATAAAAATAACAAGACCTGAAGGTGTGATGCCACCTGGTCTCCAGTTACCAAGCAGGGAGCAGAATTGGATCTGCCCCCTGAGTGTCAGGCAGAGGGGCTGGCCCCCGTCCTGTCCCTGCAGGCCAATCTGTGTCCCTTAGAAGGTCAATCCCCATGCCTGCTAGGGACACCATATGGTCCCAGGCAAAAATAAACACCCAGCTCTGAAATTTCCATCCCTTATTTAGTGGTCACAGGCATGCATGGATTTACAGACATATTTTCTTTTATTGCATTATTTTTAATGGAGTTTTATCTGCACATAAAGAAACTTCACTGTGAATG
>PVJX010027935.1:0-24303 GCA_004027295.1 Dolichotis patagonum
TTTAGTATGAGCTCTCCATATGCAAAGATAAGGACAAACATTTGGAAGAAAACAAGAGATAGTATGACAGATAGTGAAGATCTCTGGTTGTCTAGCTTTGAAATTTATACTTTCTTATGTTCCATTCTGTTCTGTTTTGTTGTGTTTAATTTTACTCCCTTTTAAAATAAAATTTTAAAAAATTAAAAAAAAAAAAAAGAACTTGACAGACAGCCTAGATGAACCTGTGCCTACAGTGTTGTCATCCTTGGAGATCAGATAGACTTAATAGCAGCAGTGGTCAAACAACATTATAGAGGACAAGATTTCTTTTTTTTTTTTTTCTTTTTTTTCTTTTTTCTTTTTTTAATCGGTACCGGGGATCAAACTCATGACTGAGCGCTTATAAGGCAGGCGCTTATGCCGCTGAGCTAAATCCCCAGCCCCGAGGACAAGATTTTTTTACAGCTGAAACAGAGGGGTTATGTTTGTCTCTAATAGAATGTAGTTCCTATATCAATCCACCTGAAATGCTGAGAGATAAAACACAGAAACTGACTGATCACATTTCTAAGATCTACAAGGAACTGAGTCATGGATATCCAGGTCAAATACGTGGAACTGGAGATTTTGGTTACTGCCCTACCCATGGTTTTCATTAAGGCTTCTCATAACCTTACGATTTAGATCTTACATACTTAATCCCTTAGGCAAATTTGTGTCTTCTTGTTTCATAAACATTAAACTACTAGTGATGGCCATAAGCCAAGATCAGAACCTGCCTCCACATCCACAGTTTGTCAAGAAATCCTCAGACGAAGAACTCTGATACATTGACTTAATAAATCAGGCAAAAAAAAAAAGATCCCTTGGTTTCCATATAGGTAGAACCAATGCCCTTATTCAGCTGGATGTAGCCATGAAAGATGGAACTTCCTCATCCAGTACTCCTTAAAGATTTTCAGGGACCAGGGCTCTCAAGGGGGAATATTACAGTCAGAAACAGTGGAGCTGACAAAATTACTCTCTTCTACCTATTTAATTTTTAACAGCACCCTAGGGCCATTCTTCCTCGGATTAGCCTAGGAGAGGTAGAAAACCACATAACAAAAACCCAGTAAATCTCTAATGCTCTAGTTGAGAGCACAAGAGTCAGCTCACCTGGTCTGACCTTCAGTCACCTTCAACCTACTCCAATTTTATTAAAGTTTTGTGAGCAGATACTACTCATGCAAGTAATTAAAATCGGAGTGCATTGTGGGGCAAGCATGCATGTTGAGAGACTCAGAGATGGCTCTGTACCTTGTCAATCATTCCTGTCAATCATACCTACAGACTCAAGGGGGCACACTGGCTGAGGTACAGGTCCTTTAAATTCTGAAAGCCTGATTTATCTGGGGGTTGCTGTGTGCTGTGTGCTATGTGCTGTGATCTGTGTGCAGTACTTTCGCTTTCCTATCACCCCGGCACCACTTTTCTGTTTGTGGTGTATCTTCTGTTGGCACAGATTTGGCCTGAGCACAGTTTCCCATGATATTTAATAAATGCAGTTGCTTTCCACTTGCCACCAAATATACACAAGAGTCCAGATTATACCTGCTAAATACATCACACAGTAACAGTACTGCTCCCACTCTCTTCTGCCTTCAGTATGTAATTATTATCTCTCTGGGTACCATGTTCTACCCTCCAGGATTACTATTGTATTTTGCACCTGCTCACTGAAAGTGGGGGCAACACCCACATGTCTATGAAAAACACGCAAGCCCAGCTTCAGTGGTGGCAGCAGCCAATGCGCACGGTGAGCCCAACCTTTCAGCCAGCTATAATTCAGATGTGTGGGGAGACCAGTGCTCATCAGTATCAGTTGGGTATTGATACATTCTGTTTGGCAAACCTGACAATGACTGTAGATTTTTCAGTTCTAGTAATAAAAACAAATTTTCTACCAGTAAAAACAGATTGTTGGGGCCAGGGATTTAGCTCAGTGGCATAAGCGCCTGCCTGGCAAGCACGAGGTTGTGAGTTTGATCTCCAGGACTCCCCCAAAAATATTGCCCAAGCTGAGCAGCAACGTTTTAAACTGTGCACTCGACAACTTCAAGTCAGTCATGAAGAGTTTTCCACTGGTTTGTGTGTATGTGTGTTTGCTTTGTTCTGTTTTGGGGACAAGGTCTTGCTTAGCCAGGCTTCATCTCACTGTATAACCCACACAGATCTCAAACTGCAGTGATCCTCTTGCTTCAGCCTCTCAAATTCTGGGATTACACATCTGTATCACCATCCCTGGCCAAAGTTTTTCACTTTTAAATACATGATTCTTAGTTAGGTATGGTGGTACACACCTGTAATCTCAGCAGTCTGGGACACTGAGGCAGAAAGATCACGGGTGATTGCAGTAATTTAGCAAGACTCTGTCTCAAAAAATGAAAACAAAACAAAACAAAACAAAACAAGCTTGCAACTCAAGGCAGAGGCCCAAGGTTTAACCACTAGTACTGAAGCAAGAATATAGTATTATAGATAGCTAAGTAAGGTAGAAATACTATATGTAGTCAGACAGTACTAAGCCCTTAAAGGAGTCAGTGCAGATACATTTTAACTATGGGTTGGGACACATTCATAAAGACCAGACTGCAAGACGAAAAATAGGACGACTACATGTACATACTTCCTATATGAATGAACAGCAATTATTGATAGTCTTAATTGGTACTGATTGCCTTGAGTCAGGGACTGAAACTTCCCTTTCAGGAAGTCTCTATTTATTCCATGTACACTTGCTACATGGCTTGTTTCCCCATTTGATACCCATTTAATCAATATTATCTAAGTGATTATACTCATAATCTTGTTGGTTCACTAGTTTTGTAACATCTCATAATCACCTTGTGATTTCCCACTGGATCAGTGTTACCTAGCCAACTATATTTATAATCATATTAGTGATTATACTTCTGTCCTACTCTAGATACACCTCACTTCATGGTTTTGCTCTATAAAACTCCCTTGAGAAGCAGGGTCCTTAGCAACTCACTGGAGACCCTGTCTCTCTTAGACAGAAACTTTCTTTTTCCTGATAAATATTTTCCACTCTTTACCTGTTATTCCTAGAATTCATCTTCGATTTTATAGAACACAAACTCTGTGTTGGATAGCTAGCAGGTTAGTAGGTTGGGAATCACAATATTTGCCTTATATTATTTGGATTATTTGGAGGTCCTATATCATCCCTATATCTACAGAATGTGGCTAAAAACTAGCTGGGAAAGGAGGTAAGACAAAATCCCAGACATGCAGAATCATCCCAAAGCCCTACACGTGGAATTCTTGTGAGAATTTGAGCAGGTTTTTGAGAGGATAATCTGGACATGACACTAGTGTGGGAAATATAAAAGAGAGACAGTCAGTACCTTGAAGCCTTGATCCAGTGGACCCATCTTTTAATTTTCCACCATAAATTAGTACTTTAGCATTATAGTAGCCAGTTGTATGCCTGACAACCTTTCCCTGAGGGATACAGGAATAAATCTATGTGTTTATCCACTTGGTATGATGAAAAGCAAGGAGTGTGCATATTTGCAAAAGTGGGCCCACTTTATATTGCATCTAACTGGTTTTGTGTGTCTTTAGCCGATCTTCACATAGGGTCCAATAGACCCACGCTATTTCAGAATTAGTTGTTAAAAAAAAAAAGTTTTCTTTTGATTTTTCTGGTGGAAGTAACCCAGTTCAGTAAAGTGACACATGACAAATCAGATTTGCAAATTTTGGAGGTGGGAGCCAGAGATTTAGCTCAATGGCATAAGCACCTGCCCGGCAAGTGCAAGGTCATGAGTTCAATCCCCTCAACAAACAAAAAAAAAGACAAAAAAATGTTGAAGGTGGTCCAGAGTGAGTAACCAGATTACTTATGCATGGATGATGAAGATCATCCATTACGATAAAATATGGGTTTTCATAACAGAGAAGTGATGTGGGTGGATGACAGTGATGATCATGATGATCATGATGATGATGATAACTTTGACACCAGTCATGGGATCCAAAATTCTTTAGATAGTGAAATGAAGCAAAAATCGACTGATACAGCAGCAGGGAATGCAGACCTCTTTGATGCAGGTGAGGAAGAAAACAGCAATGTGAGTACATATCTGAGTAGTCAAAATGTTACGAAATGGCCACAAAACAAAACAGAGCAATCTGATGTTAGAACTAGGGTTGAAAATACATGAAAGTAATAGCAAGGGTGAAATGTATTGGACAGAATGCTGGTGCTGCCATTAATGTTGGAAACTGTAACATGAAATGCTGCAAGATGCTGTTGAATGCACAAAGGCTGAAATGCAAGTAAAATGTCTTGTATGTAACAATAATCATATTCAAAAATGTATTTATTATGACACCTCACTAGCCGATGTGAAAGCTTTCATAGATCTGCTGTACTTAGCACAGATTCCTCATGATGATCCCAGGAATGTAAAAGACAGAAAAGCAATAGGTCAAAATATGGTATAAAAATGTATGCCCTTGTAGATATGAAGCCTTACTATTCTCTAAATTTAGATGTTTGTCCTGGAACTCAGCCATCAGTTTTATGGTAACAAAGCAACAATGTTGTGAACAGACTTGTTGCTCCCATCTCCCAAACTAATTGGAATGTGAGATATGACAATTGGTTTACCAATTTCCAATTGGTTACATTTGCTAACAGAGCACAAGTTGACTAGCACAAGAACTGTACACAGGAACACAGCAGAAATTACAAATGATATGGTGCAATTTCAAAACAGAGAATTGCACAGTACAATCTTTGAATTTCAGAAAGATACAATATATGGCAAATATATGGCAAACATATGGCAAAGAAACTAAACTGGTATTGCTTGTGTTAACATTTCACCATGATGGAAATATTGATAGAGAAACCTCAACAAAACATAAGCCTGAGATGGAAACTTTCAACAACAAAATCAAATACGGCGTAGATGTTGTTGATGAGTTATGCAGCAACTATGATATCACTATGATATCACAAAACATTGGTAAATGGTTGTGTCTTTCTCAATCCTAAACACATGTAGTATTGTAAATCCAAGTATTGAGTTCAGTCATCCAAGTATGATAATTCTCTTTCTAGTTTTCCTCACAATCCAAAAAGTTATATTTGTAATCCCATTGAGATGTCATTGGAATCCCAGCAAGTTAATTCCAATCTACCACCACCAATGAAACCCACAGCAAGAGTTTAAAAAGCAAGACATGGGCCAGGGATTTAGCTCAGTGGCTTAAGCGCCTGCCCGGCAAGCGTGAGGTCGTGAGTTCGATCCCCGGTACCAAAAAAAAAAAAAAAGCAAGACATATTCCAAGTTAAGGGCAGCCAAGGGGTCCTAAATCCAATCCCCATGAGGACATGTGGACAAAGGCCCTGATCCCAGGCCTCTCCCAGCATTTACTATCTTGTGAAGAAGCGGGGGTAGCTCAGAGATGAGTGAAGAGCTGGCTGGCCAGGTGCAAGAATGGCATCTCTGTAAATTGCAGAGATAAAGATAGCAGAAGGATCAATTCACATAATCTAATTAAGTTAGCAATTGAATTGTTTGGGGAGGCTGTTGCTTCAATTTCTGATATGCAAACTCTTGTGACCTGGGGAGTCATAGTCTCTTTGCCTTGAGGCTCATGCCTAGTTGACATTCCTGGAGTTGACTGGCTCTAAACATCCCGCTGTGCTCATCTCTGGTAGGGAGAACACTATGTGAGGAAATAGGACTGTCTGTTGGCTTTAGAATTTACATACCAGTACCTCAGCTAGCCTTATCTGCAATGCTTAGAGCCAATTGAAGAGAGAAGGAAATACCCTAGCCAGCTCTCTACCTATCAGTATAAGGAAATAAGTCTCCAAATAATCAAAGTCACAGTAATTGTTTTGCATTCAAGGAGAGTCAATGGAGTTGTCTCCCACAATGTGGTATAGTTTGATAGTTTGCAAAGAAAATAATAAATGCAAAAAAGAAAATAAAAAGTGCAAAATACCATGGAGAATTTTTCTGAGAAGACTGGGAGTAGAGCTCATAAGAGATCATTAGCCAGAAGAAAAACAAAATATTTCTTTCCAGGGAACTACACAAAAAAGTTGCAGAGCATACTGGTGAGCTGACAGGCGAACAGGCAAGTGCAGCATCATAATGACCTGTTATGACAATAGGAAAACAAAAATGATGTCAGTTGTGCCCTCTGAGAACGCATAGGAGTTAGGCATGGTGGCACACGCCTGTAATCCCAGCACTAGGGAGAGTGAGACAGGGAGATTTTCACAAATTCAAGGTGTCTGTGCTACATAGTGAGTTCAAGACTGGCCTGAACAACAGAGTGAGACTTTGTCTCTGAAAAAAGAAAAGAAAAGATGTTATCAGTGTAAGCAATACTAGTATACGCAGTTGTCATGTATGAAGACAGTCTTGGGTAATACAGTTGAAGAAAAGCTTATTTCTGTGGTAGACTTTTGTGTTTACATTGTAGCTCATACAAATTTTTATGTTTGATGTTATCTTTTAGGTTTTATAAGCAAGTAAACAGCTGATATGAAAATGTTGATGCCTATTCTAAGCACTCATTACATATTTGCCACTGTATTGACATTTTATTTCCCCACCAAGTACATGTTGTAGGAAGCTCCTGACAAAGCCGGAAGAAAAGAAAGGTGACAAGACTGCCACATAGGAGAGGAAAGCTAAGCACGGTGCTGCCTGTATAAGCAAGATGCGTGCATGGAACGTGTGGTCATCATTGTGAAAATTGCCTTGGGTGTTACAGTTGAAGCAAAAGTAATTGAAAAGCTTATTTTTGTGGTACTCTTGGTATTGTCATTATAGTTCATATAGGAATGTATTTCTGATGTTATCTTTTAGGTTTGTAAGTAAATACACAGCTGATGTGAAAATACTGATGTATATTTTAAGTATCAAATATATATTAAAATTTTAATAACTTATTTTATTGATATTTTATGCTTCTGTTAACTACACACTGTCCAATATAATAAGAACCTCCTTATAAAACAGCAAGACCACTGAGAAATCAAGTGCGTGCTACAAAAACGCCAGGAAAGCAAAAGATGTGTGTGTGTGTGTGTGTGTGTGTGTCTGACATACTATTCTCATTTGTGCAGACTGCCTTGGGTGAGATAATTGAAGTTAAGATATTTTTGGTAGAGTGCTATTGGTATTTTCATTGTAGTTTATATAGAAATATATTTCTGATTTTTTTGTCAGACATTGTACACCAAAAACCAGTAGATGTTAAAAATTTTGATGCTTTTTATAAACAATAAATATTAAAAATTCAATGCTTTATTTTTGTGATTTTTTTCCTATTAAGTACTCATTGTTTACTATAATAAAACTAAAGAATTTAAAACTAGAAATTCATCAGTAGATATATTCTAAAGAATATTTAGCACCTTGATGACAAAATTAGACTTACACTCATTCCAAAGGCCACTTAGTTGCTATTGTGTCTCTTCACAACAGCTCACCCCAGCTGTAGGGTGTATTTTTATTTTTATTTTCCTCTACTATTACTACTTTCACTTGGCCCACACTCACTCTGCAGAGCCTGCCTTTCCCATACCCTTATGGATTCTTTTCCCTACATTTAATAAATGTGAAATTTTGCCACTGATTATGATGGTTTTGTTCAACTCTTTGTTTGGGACAGAAAAAAAAAACTATAAGTCACCTCTAGAAGGAGACTCCTACACCCAAAAATCTGGTACAGTAGCATAAGAAAAAAGAAAAATTGGAGAAAAAAACCATAGGAGTACAGGCTACCTTACAGGCCCACGATGCTGGGCCCCTTCACAGGTGAGACCACACCACATACCACTCACACACGCACACACACACACGCCCTCTCTCTCTCTCTCTCTTTTTTTGCTCTTTTGAATAGGGGCCAATATCGCATACCTTAGAGTAAAGTGACTCCAGAGCCTCATAGTCTGCAGATATAACACCTTTTTTTACAGTCTTGGAGGTAGTTTCTGATATATCTGTCAAATGAAAAATGTTCTCTGACCTATACTAAGAAGCTGTGTGTGTCCTGAGGAGAAGATCATGCATTATTCATCTTAGCATCCTCCGCAGACCACAACAAGAGTTCTGTGAATTCAGTAGGTGCTCAGTGACTGTGGGTGAATTCAGTTCATTCATCAGTTCTAGAATGTTGAAGGGCAAAGAAAATTAATGGACTGAAGAAATGCTTGACTTTCATACTTTAATTTAAAACATGGTTCTCAACCGGATACAGTGGTATGTGCCTGTAATCCCAGCACTCTTGGAAGCAGAGACAGGAGGATCACAAGTTTGAGTATACCCTGTATAAGTTAGCAACTTAGCAAGACTAAGTCTTTTTTTTTTTTTTTTTTTGCGGTACTGAGGATCGAACTCACGACCTTGCACTTGCCAGGCAGGCGCTTATGCCGCTGAGCTAAATCCCCAGCCCGTAAGACTACGTTTTAAAATAAAGGTCTGGGGATGAAGCTCAGTGTGAAGGCCCTGGGTTCAATCCCAGAAGGGCAAAACCTAAATACATACACCATGATTCTCACGGCTGTGTCACCTCTGAGAGTTATTCATGCATTCAAGCTGGCTTAGCAAAGCTTGGTGCTTCACATCACTTACAAAGCTGTTAACTATGTTCAGAGGTCTTGCTGTAGCTACACAGTCAAATTCCTCCTATTTGTATCAGTGACTCTCCTCCAAACGCAAACTTCTTCAGCAGCAAGTGGTTCAAAATATAAACAGCAATTAAACAAAGCTGCAAAAACATGAATTCTAAACTGGCATTTGGAAAACACAGACATCTCCAATTTTACACCCTAATAGTGGGCTGACCACACATCATTCCAGATGGGAAGCGCTGCTTGTTATAAAGATTACTTTAAATAGTTAGCATTTGGCTCAGTGAACTAGTGAAGAGATAAATTAGACATACTCTTAATTGCTGTGCTGTCTTATAGCTGTAAACAAAAGGCCAAGAGTAAGGAACCAGTTACTGCCTATTCAGTTACAAAACTGTAAAAAGCGGGCTGGAGGTGGTGCTCAATGGTACAGAGCTTAGCTCATGTGCACAAGGCCCTGGGTTTGATCCCCAGCACTGAAAAATAAGTTTAAAACTATAGCTTCCCATTGCCATGGGACATTAGTAAAACTGGTGATGCCAGGAATACTGACTTCAGTGTGAAATGATGCCTTTCTGGAAAGCAACTTATGAAGCTACAAAAAGGTACTGAGCCTCAATTCAACTTCTGGGTCATTGTTTTTGTTTGTCTGTTTTGTTGAACCCTGGGAACATCCCCAGCCCTCTTCATTGTTTTGCTTTGAGACAGGGCCTCACTAAACTGCCCAGACTGGCCTTGAACTTGTAATCTTTCTCCCTTGATCTCCCACAGTGCTGGGATGATAAGGGTGCACCACCAAACCCAGAGCATTTCTGACATTTTATCCTTAGACACTTGTGCAAAGATAAGCAAAACTATGTACATAAACACGTCTGATGTAGCACAGTTTGTTCTAGAAGAAAATAAGAAGCAGGGCAACCCACTTTCTGGGTCCCCTTCTGTTACCGGCAGCTGAGCCAGTTAGAAATATTCTAGGCAGTCAGACAGGGCTAGGCCCTTGAGGAAGCTGGCACAGAGGATCAGATGTCTGATGACCTTGGAGGAGACTCACACCTCTCACTGTGGGCCAGATCTCAAGACAAATGCAAGCATACCCTGAAGTATAATCCTTAGGGATTAAGTCTGATTCATTTTATGCCCACTTTGCAAATTCCCATTTTCCCCACCTTTGAGCAATCTAATCTCATGATTTTGCTCTATAAAAGTCCCTGGAAAATGCAGAGTCCTAGCCAACCCACTCAGGACCCCTTCTGTGTCTCTTTAGACAGAAGCTTTGTTCCTTTCAATAAATATGTTCTACTCTTCACTTCCGTTGTTGCTAAAATTCATTCTTCAATTTTAGAGAACACACGCTCATACTGGACACAGCAGGTCCAGAGTTTCATTCCCCTATATCACTTCTGTCCCTTTTAAACAGAAATTTTCTTTCTTTCAATAAATTCTTTCTACTCCTAACCTCTATCGTTCCTATAATTTCATTCCTCAGATTCAGAGAACACAAACGCAGCATTTCAGACGCCTAGCAGGGTGGGAGTTTCTTTCCCATATATCATTTGGAAGCCCTGGTGAGATAATTGGATGGAGGTAAAGTTCATAAAGTGTGATATTTTGATGCACATTGAATTTCAGTTTACTTTTTTTTTTTTTTTTTGGGTACTGGGGATCAAACTCATGACCTTGCACTTGCACTTGCCAGGCAGGTGCTTATGCCACTGACCTAAATCCTCAGCCCCTCCGTTTACCTTTATAAAGAAGAAAAGGACAGAGATTATCTGAAACTATAAATGGATATGAAACATGACCCACCTTCATGTAAAGGCACAAATCTGTGAGCATCTAGATGGTGAAATCTTTAGTCAAATTTGAAATCATTTTATTTCTACTGAGACCAGTTAGTAGTCCAGAAGAAAAGGCACAAGACTTCGATGTTTAGGAAACAGACACTTGGAGATGAGTTACAATGTCACTACCCCTTGACAAGGGCATATCGTCACTGAACCTCAACTGCAACTTCCTTGTTAAAACAAGAATAATAATTTGTGTCCAAGATGGTCGTAAAAGCAGTATTTTTCAGTATTGCCCAGCACTTGAGCATGGGCTGCACAGACAACAGAGCCCTGTGTAGTGGAGAAAGCTCCAAACTTATTCTACAAATGGAGTGGGGGTGGCATTTATGTTTATGCCACCCTTTATCTCCATTACTGTCATACTGTAATGTATAATGAAACGGTCATAGAAGTCACCAAGACCTAGGCGTAGTGGGTGCCATGAGCTTGTTTTCCTAAAACTAAAAAAGGTCACCTGAGGATGACCGCAGACAGTGATACCGAAAGTGGGAAGTGTGTGGCTCTGCCCCATCTACTTTACAACCTCATTTTGGCTGCCCGCGCTGGAGAAAACCCTGCTTCACAAAGACAGGAGATTGGAGATGGAGGCAGGCTTTGCAGTGCTTTGGCATCAATCTCAGGAGACTTTACTTTGACTTTAAAATCCAGGAGGTGTGGAGGTTTGAAGTTGTCCAAAATGGACTTGACATCTTTTGCGATCTCTCCAGCAGTCTAACCTCTTCTAGAACCGACAGGGTCCGTTCACCTGGTTTACTCAAGCATGTGCCATGGATCCATTCTTTCCCACTCTGTGGGTCTAATGTGGTTAGAATGCGGTGCTCCAGCTCTTTCAGAGCTGAGACAGGGGATCATGCACCAGCCGAGAGAAAGAAGGCCCAAGCAGGAGGACTGCCTAAAGTTCAAGGCCAGCTGGGGCTTCACAGTGAGTTCAAGACCATTTTAAATTAAATAGTAAGACCATGTCTCAAAATAAATAAATATAAATGTTTTACTTTCAAATGATTTTATTTTTCAACTCGGTCATTTTGCCTAGAGTACCTGAATCTACTGAGTGTGCATCTCACATGGTGAGGTACGTGAGAATGTGGCTTGTGCTCACCATAGACTTCGTGGTTAATGAAAAATACAGGGACAAATTGGAGTCCCAACTTCAAACTGTTTCCTCTCTACATATTTGCACCTCAGATTTTCCTTCTATAAAATCAGTGGTAATACTACTACCACAGGAAAACCATAGAGAGAATTCAGCAAGCACTCAGTAGAAGTGAATAAATGCAAACCACATGTGATAGCATGGATGAACCCTAATATTGGACATTACAAGAGAACTGAAACTGAATAGCTACTGGAGGACTGAGAGGTATCTAATTTCTGCCCAAGCAGAACAGAAGAACCTTGCTAAACACTAGCATAGTCCTTACAGTCCTCAGAGAAGCCACATGTTACGAGTTAATAACCTGATTCTGCACATCTGAATCCTACCACTCTGGGCGGCTGAGGCAGAAGGATCACAAGTTCTAGCCCAAGGTGGGCAATTTAGTGACTCAGCAAGTTCCTGATGTAAAATAAGAAACAAAATTGAGTTGGGGGTATAACTCACTGAAAACACCCTGGTTCAATCCCCAGTAACCTCCCCCCATAAAGAGTAAACTAAAGAAGTTTGTTAGTTAATTTAGATCAACCCTAACGAAGATTAAAACCAGCTTGATGGAAAACATCAAGCCAATCAATAATCCTGCAGAAACAAAACTCAAATACAATTGCTATTAAAGGCAAAAACCAGTGATAATGGTACCTGCCTGTAAAACCAGCAATTGAGAGGCTGAGGTAGAAGGATAATTGTAAGGCTGGGGATTTAACTCAGCAGTCTAAGTGCCTGCCTGGCAAGTACGAGGTCATGAGTTCAATCCCTGATACAAGGAAAAAAAAAACCAGAAGGATCACTGTGAGTTGGCGGCCAGCATGGGCTACACACTGAGTTATAGAACAGCCTGAACTTAATGTAGCCAGATCCTGTCTCAGAAAACAAAAAAATAAAACAAAGGATGAGAATAAAGACTAGATACCAATAAAGCTTTCACAGCGTCCAGCATGTAATCAAAATTTGCATGCAAAGAAGCAAAAATAAAATGTGATCTGAAAGCAAAGTAATCAAAAGAGGTGTTTGTGTGTGTGCATGTGTGTGTGATGTGTGTTTAACCAAACAAAAGCAATATTAAAAGCAAGCAAATTAGGATCAATTTATCCTTTGAGCCAGGCATGATGGTGTCTATACCTACAAGCCCAGCACCTTCTCTAAGGCAAGAGAATCACAAATTCAAACCCCCGAGACTGGGCAACTTAGTGACTTAACAAGAGCCTGTGTAAAATAAAAAAGGCTGGGGCTGTAACTTGGTGCAGAACCCTGGGTTCAATCCTTAGTACCTCAAATAAGCAAAATAAGCAGCAACAGAAACCATCAAGCTACAAAACTCTAACTAGCATCCCTATTAGGAGCTAATGAAGAAGAATTCTGTGATCCACTGAGGTTAGGAAGCGCTGTTCCTCTTGAGTGGATGTCTGTATTCCCCTCAAATTCCTGTGCTGAGCCCTAACTGCCTGTGTGCTGGATTTGGGGTTGGGGCCTCGAAGTAATGAAGGTAAAATGAGGTCATAAAACCAGGAATCCAATCTGACAAGATTAAAATCATTATAAGAAAAGCATTCCCTCTCCTCTCCCCACCAAGGAAAGGCCCTGTGCAGACAGCAGGAGTCAGCAGCTGGTAGAAGCAGAAAGAGCCTTCTCTGGAAATCCAGTAGTGGCCGCCTTGAGACTGAAGCGTCCAGAGCTGTAAGAAAATAAACTTCTGTGGCTTAAACTCCTCAGCCAAGGCAGCCTTAGCTGGTGAGCACGATTGTCTGTCTAGGCTGGGGGTGATGCTGCACACCCGTAATCCTGGCGCTCTGGAGGGATCGCTAAGAGTTCAAGGCCAGCCTATACTGCAAAGGGAGACCCTGTCTCAAAAAACCAAAACAAAACAAAATTACCTTTTAAAAACTACACTTGTAGGGGCTGGGGATTTAGCTCAGCGGCATAAGCTTGCAAGCACACCGTCGTGAGTTTGATCCCTGGTAACGATATAAAAAAAAATTAAAAAAAAAAAAACTACACTTGTGTATATTTCTCCTCTCAGAAATTTCCAGTGCATACTAGCATTTTTAAATACTCTGAAAAGTTCCACAGTGAGAAAAAAAAAAGCTTTTAAAACATATACTGTTTTTGAACTTATTTAGATACACTTATTTTTTTTGTCACCGGCTTTTGAAACAGGGCTTGGGAACCACTAGCTCGAACTTCTCACATGTTTTTTGACTCTAAAACTGGGATCCTGCGGACACCTGTGGTGTGTCATTGAGTAAGCAAGACTGAACCGAGGAGATACTCGACTGTAAACCACGGTGAAGTCTGCACACAAGTGCAGAGGCAGCAGCTAACGAATTGATCAGGTAAAAGATAGGGTACTGTCGCTTTGTTTGGAGGCTGCCTTTATACTCTTTTGGGACAGCTGGAGAACTTTTACCAATGTAAATTTTTCTGAGCTGCCCGCAGTGGTGCGTGCCCGTGTAGTGTCCGGCTAGGATGTACCACTGCTCCTCGGTTGGAACACACAGCTACCGGGATCATAAACTCAGCACCAGTAATGAACGAAATAAGCAGAGTTCAAAGTAAAGAAAGACAGTTTATTTGGAAAAGGAAGGAAAAGGAGAAGATAGACGGTGACACAGAGTTTGAAATTTTAAACTAACTAGCAGCCTGATACATATTGGGACAAGATTGGTTCGTCCTGCCCACCACGTGGCTTGGCTACTAAACCCAGACAGCCTTGACTGGCTGCACCCAGCTGCTTTTCATAGATAGCCTGACCCGGGTCAGCCTGACCATGTCCAGCTGCAGTGTCTGTGCTTTGCCACCTAAAAATATTCCTGTTTTTCTAAAATATTTCAAGGACTCTCCACCCAGTAACGGATGATGACTAACCCAACCCGACGAAAGTTAACCATGCTGTCACCCTTTTGTCCTTCGTGCTTGCAAACCTATATAGACCAGACTTGAAAATGACTCAGCATTGGAGATTTGGAACGGACTCCCTCCAGCCCGCTGGTATAATAAATGTGTGTCTTCCTACTCCTTGTTATGGGGCAGCTTCCTTTATGCTCCATATCAGTTCTGCAACAAGACAGCTACTCTGGAACAGTACGTGTCCTCAGAAAGCAAGTCTTCCCCCAACTCTCGTCCTTGGCCCCTTTTATTCTCATCCCTTGTGGGCACCTGGAAGTTGTCACTATCTGATTGGCTCTCTGGCTGTCTTTTATCCTAACTTGAGCCCCATTCTTTTTGGCCATTTGATTTCTTCTTGTCCTTTTGTGATAGATAAATGTGGAAGCAGTGTTATAGAAAGGTAGCTTAGCATTAGTGATTAAGTTAATGATTAAGTGAAAGTGATGTGTGTGTCTGATATAATAACATAGTGATGCTAACGCGAGTATATACATACATGTGCATGTATATAGGTGTGCATGTGTGTTTTACATATTAAATAGGAGTTCTTAGGTGACCATCCCTTGTCTCCTTGGCACATTATCAGAGGTGCACTGCTTTCTTTGTTCTTTTATGTTTCTGACTTCCGTGCACTTTGTTAACTCTCTCTGATAAATTCTTAAGGTAATTGCATTACCTGACACCTCTTTGAAACTAGGTTCTCTCCCCTTTGTCTTTCTAATTGCTCTAACTGTAGATTCAAAAGCTGCTTTTATAAGATTCCCTATTAATTTTTAATAAAGCCTATTTTTTTTCCTGTCTAGAAGATGCCTTTTCCTATGACTATGGGTTCAGTAACTAAGGAGGTCAAGGCAGGAAGATTGGTTGAGCTCAGGAGTGGTTCCTTGTTTCGACCTCCATTTGTTAATTCACAAATACTGCATGACTTCAATGTAACAGGCACTGTTCTAAAAGACTAGCATTAGGGCCAGGATGAAGCTCAGTGGCACAGTGCTTGCCTAGCATGCTCAAGGTCCAGGGTTTTATTACAAGCACCATGAAGATGAATAAATAAACAAACAAACACTAATATGATAGAAGACACTAGCATGTGCCAAAATAAAACTCTTGGTTGCAACCTTTTAACTTGCATGCATAGCCTCTTGCTTGAGCAGCTGTGTAGTTCCACTTGAGACCAGAAGATGGCAGTCGTAGTCTTGTTTTAAATCCTTTTGGAGTTAGGAACAGTTTGAAGCACAGCCTCTTCAACCCAGTCTGTAATCAGAACTAGGTAGTATTGACCTGTGACCTAGGGACAGTTATTGCACCTCTGTAAGCGAAGCTTCCCTATTTGAATAATGATGATAAAAAAGCAACTTCCTGAATGGTTGCCTTGAGAATTAAACAAGAGAAGACATTTGAAGTGCTGGCTCATAAATGTTAACAGCTCTTACTTGGTATGGTTAATATTGTTCTTGTGCCATTTCACAAAATGTCAGTTTTACAAAAGAAGAATGAAGCTAGATAGCAGATAGCAGCCTGCTTCACACAGCAATAAAAGCATTACCCACAAAGGAAAAAGAAAATCTGACTGACTAAACGGAAAGGAAAGTTATGATGCAAATTTTACATAATCATTTGAAAGAAAACCAAGAAATCTGACAGATTTTTAAATTACCATTTTTTCTCATGGGTCCTTTTTAGAATATTTCAGTTGTCTGGTAATTCTCTAGTTAAATTAATTCAAAGTAATTGTCAATTCTTTGCAGTTATTTATCAGAGTGGTTGATTTGCAATTGGAGTTCCTAGCCTATATAACTAAGGGGCTAACAGGGCTACAAAAAGGTACAGATTGATTTAAATTCATTTTTCCTTGGACAAAGCGGAGAACAGTTTCAAGAACCAGTCCCCCAAAATGCCCTAGTTTGTTAAAATGAATGAGAATTCAAAATCTGGAAGCCTTGGAGTCCGATTACTTCACTTCTTGAAAAGATTCAGGGAGAAAGTTAGGAGACAGAATTGGAACTTAGAGTGGGAGGAGGACGAGGAAACTGTCTTATGCTTTTGAGAATTGCTTGCACAGCAAAGGTTTCTAAAATAGGGTCAAATATTTTCTGGATACTCTAGACATACAAATATAAGTGTTGAATGAATTCATCCATGTGGGAATGATTATGATGCTTCAGGGTGTAAATGATTTCAGTACAATCTCAAGAATTTGGTTGAGTGGCCGTGAAGCACGGCCAGCAGATCGCTGTAGCTGCTGATTTCAAACAAGAGCCTAAGGAGAATTCTTTCTGTGGTCTGTTGGCCATTTCAGAACTTTGGAAATGGAATGGTCAATTCATCAGAAAGAAATAGCAGGTGAGTATGGCGGGCTTTCGGCGGCCTGAAGGAGAAAGACCGAGACCCTGGAGTGTGGGGACCTGCACTGTGCCTTTGACTCTGGGTGCCTGGAGAGCAAGGAGCTCCACCCCTCTCTGTAGCTGTAATCCTGCCCATGGGCAGGCTGAGCATCAGACATCTCATGTCGTCCTGTCCCATGTTCCCCTCCCCCTTAGCAAGTGGGAGCCAGTTAACTACACATCTTGTGAAAAAATTGGCTATAGTATTTAGTATGAGCTCCCCATATGCAAAGAGATGGACAACCATTTGGAAGAAAACAAGAGACAATATGACAGATAGTGAAGATCCCTGGTTGTATAGCTTTGAAATTTATGCTTTCTTAAGTCCCATTCTGTTCTGTTTTGTTGTGTTTAATTTTACCCCCTTTAAAATAAAATTTAAATATATATATATATGGAAAAGAAAGTGCTCTAAAGGATATAACTGAACGTATGTTTAAGTGTATAAGATAGATGACCACATTACTGTTTTTGTTGGATTGTTGAGCAGAACTGTTAATAGTCTCACTGTTTGAATGTCTACTTTGTGTGCTTTAATTTTGTAAGTTGAACAACTATTTCCAATGATGACAGTATGTAAACTATCAAGTGGCGATTTCTTAGTGTTTTTGTTTTTGTTTTGTTGTTGTTATTGTGGTTCTTTCATTTTTTTGCCTTTGGAATTCTGTATTGTTGCTACCCTTTTTTGTTTGGTTTGGTTGTTTTCATTTTTGTTTTTTCTCTTTAAATAAATTTTTTTTAAATGTAGCAACATCTTAGGTTTTTATTGAAGGTAAGAAAAGAAGTATGCACTGTAGGGTAAGAACAGGCCATCAAAAGTTTACAGTGGCCACAAAGTTAACAGGACCCTCCTCTGAATCCCTCACACCTCCTGCTGGTATCACATTGAGCTCATCCTACCAAAACCCTGCTTGATTTCATGCCAGGTGAGCTGAAGACAGCAGTTTCTGACTAGTCCCAGGTACGGAGCTTGGCACGTTTTTCTGACGTGTTCTGTATCTCTGTGATTGACAGTGATACCCAATTGTCCAGCCTGCTGACCATTCTCTAATCTCCTGCCACAGGATGATTCTGAATCTTGTTGGTGCACATAAACTGCCATCTCCCCAGCATAAGATACAGACTGATAAATGACTTAGTCATCGAATTAAAAATTACCATCTGTGAATTGGGCAAACCAAATCAGAACCACATAGACACATGGCTGTGTCTAACTATTATCAGAGACATCAGGCACATGAGCTTATCAAACATACCACACCAGCAAATGACACGCACAGCAAATGATACATCTCAGTCCAATAAGAGGAAAGACATTCACAGCAAGCATGGCGAGGCATGTCTACAGTCCACGCTAAGTGATGTGCTGAGGTAGAAGTATCTCACATTCATGGTCAGCTTGGACTACATAGTGAGCTCAGGCTGGCCTGCTCCTCATAATGAGAGCCTGTCTCATTCCCGCCTCCTCCCACCACCCTCTATTCCAGTGGAAAGATGCCTAAAACTGTAAGCAAGCCACAGGGTTGCCATTTATTCTTATGGGCTGAGGTAGGATAGAAGAAATGAAGTAGGCTGAAAGGAGACAAGGAAACTCATAATTTTAAAACCAAAAACTATAGTTTTGATATAGGGGAATGAAACTCCCAACCTACTGTATGTCTGGTATGAGTTTGTGTTCTCTAAAATAGAAGAATGCATTTTAGGAACAATGGAGGTTAAGAGCAGAATATATTTATTGAGAGAAAAAAGTTTCTTTCTCTCAATAGGACAGAAGGGGTCCTGAGCGGGTGGCCAAGGACTCTGTCTTTTCCAAGGACTTTCATAGAGTAAAATCATGAGGTTAGAGGGGTCAAAGATAGGGGAAAATGGGAATCTGCAAGGTGGGCATAAGGCGGGACAGAACTGTGGTCAACAAATAAGATTAATTGCTCAGGTAAAATTGATTAAGAGCAAATAGAGGAGGAGTCAGGTAGTAAGCAGGTCTGTTACTGCAGGGGCTCTTCCTGTAGGGGGCGGGATGCTGACTCCTGACTTCCTCAGGGTGATAGAGAACTATTTGGACTGTGGATCCTTAGGGTGCGGATGTATTTGCTTTGCCTTTTGTCTTGAGATCTGGCCCACAGCAGGAGGTGGTTGTCTCTTCCAAGGCTGCAAGGTATCTGAACTTCTGCACTGGCTCCTTTGAGGGCCCAGCCCTCTCTGACTGCCTATAATATTTCTAACTAGCTAAGCTGTCTGTAACAGTTTCAGGATACAAACTCAGTTTATTTATTTATTGATTTATTTACATATTTACTTACTTTTCTCTTTTCTCAGAATACAGTAATCCTGGGCAATGCCTCTTTCACCTGTCAGTGAGTTCAGCTATTCCCTGTTTACTTG
The DNA here is from genome assembly GCA_004027295.1 of Dolichotis patagonum. Classification (NCBI taxonomy): domain Eukaryota; kingdom Metazoa; phylum Chordata; class Mammalia; order Rodentia; family Caviidae; genus Dolichotis; species Dolichotis patagonum. The sequence goes on from PVJX010027935.1 coordinate 19,309, forward strand.
CAAATGGTCCTCTTTCACCTGTGAGGAGACTGACTGCCCTTTCACCTATAAATTAGGCTTTCCCTTATGAATAGGTCATTGTTTTGCCATGGATGGGCCTTCCTCCCCTACTCACCAAACTAAGATCAAGATCAAATTCCACAGATTTCCACCACCAAAGCACATAAATATTTCAGTTGCAAATAGTCATGCATCTCATTTCTCTGAGCACCCACACTCTACCCTTCAATGTACCCTAAAATCTCTTCCTAATGATCGCTTTCTGGACCTCTTAATGACATGTCTGAATATTCTTTTCCTTCAGTCACTGAGCCTGCAAACTCACTCTATTAAAGAGTATCTTTTTTTTTTTTTTTTTTTGTACCAGGGCTTGAACTCACAACCTTGTGCTTGCCATGCAGGCGCTTATGCTGCTGAGCTAAATCCCCAGCCCTATTAAAGAGTATCTTAAGTTCCTCATCACTCGCAGCTGTAGAAGCCTCTCAGACCCAGCCTGGTGACATTGTAACAGATAATGCCCTGCCCCCTCCCACCTGTATACTTCAGTTTCTTAGTTGCCCAGGTAATAGTTCCTGTTGCAGTTCCTGTTGCTTCTGTCTCCACGAAACAACTAGTTACTGTGACCCATAGCTGGCCATTGTGATGCATAAGAACCAACCCCCAGCCAACAAGCCATTCTGCCTCTCTGAACTTCCTGAGTACTTATCGCATACCAGCCCTAGAACACCAGAGATCAGGGCCTGGTGTTTTGGGAATGATCTCGACCAGGCCTGTCAGTCTAAATAAACTTTTCTCCCAGTCCTGGGTGTCATTTTGGTGTTTCTGCTTGCTGTTGCAGCAGGACACCAGGGGAGCACATCTCCAGATCCCCAGGCAACACACTTCGGACGCTGTCCCCACACCGTAGCCTTCAGTCGCCCTGCTGCTGATGCTGTCTCCAAAGCTGTCCAGACACTTTCACTCGGATGTTCTGTATGGGTTTACTCTTTTCTAACCACCTACAGTTAATTCTGCCGTCGTGTCAGTTCTTTGCTTTGACCTCTTTAAATGCTGTCCTTTACGCTTTCTTAATTTTTCTGTACCCTACATACCATTTTGCGATGGTCATGTGTGCTTTGAGAGCTACAGGTATTAGTACAGATTGGAATTAATATTGGAATGGAACAAGTAACATGCAGTCGCTATGGTCACAACTAACAAACAAAACTGGAGGTACTCCATGAGGTAAAGCAGACAAACCAAATAACCTGTGGATCTACTGATATTCAATACACTCTGCCATTGTGTTAAGACACAGGTGTGTTGGTCTATGTTAGTGGTGAGGCTCACTCATGACGCTTATTTCTTACTCTCACCTCAAAGATGCCTTCTTGGAACTGCTCCTGTTATCAGGTTCTAGAAGAGATAAGCAAATATAAAGGTTAATCCTGAACATTTTGAACCTAATCAGAAAGAAGCATGAAAAACAATTACATTCATTAATAAAAACTAATAGTTGCTGGGCATGGTGGCACAAGTCTCTAATCCCAGCACTTGGGAGGCTGAGGCAGGAGGATCATTGTGTGCTCAAGGCCGACCTGAACTGCATAGTGAGACCCTGTGTCAAAAGAAAAAAAAAGGAAAAAGAAAAAAAAAAAAAAGAACAGACGAACCTAATAGTTACATTCACTAATAAAATATCCTTACTTTTTGTGATTTACCAATATGGTAAAGTACAAAACATATTCCCTCCCCAAAATTCAGTAAAACAAACCAGAACAAAAGCAATTATAGCTGGTCATTCAGCACCCACAACTTAATACCTTGCTGAAGTTTCTTTAACATTTTTCTTTAAGTTTTACACTAATCTTATCATGGCAGTGAGGCAGGAGATTAGGGCACAACCAGCTGGGCAAGTGGGCATGGCCCGTCAATCACAGAGATCTAGGACACATGCGCTCAAGCTCTGCCCCGGAGCCAATCAGAAAATGCTCTCTTCAGTTCTCTAGCATTTGATCAAGCAGGTGCCAGCCTGAGAAACAGGGGAGTACAAAAGATGGCATTGGTTATGGCTTGTTTAAGTGTCCCCCCAAAGCCTCATGCAGTTATGGAGGTGACTGATGCTACCATTTGTGATTGACTCATTGTCTAGCGCTGGGGTTAGCGGTATGAGTGCTGCACCTGCCCAGGGGTGGGTAACCAGTATACGATATAAGGGAGGCAAGGAGGCCTGCTTTTTCCATTTTTGCCTTTTTAGCTCTTGTTGCTTGTGGTCAACATGAATTGCTGCCCCTTAGCCATACCACCCTGCTGTGAAGCCAACTGAATATGGATTGAAACCTCCAAAAACTGTAAATTGAATAAACCTCTCTTCCCTAATTTGAGCATCAGGTTTTTGTCTCAGCAGTGAGAGAAAAGTAACCAAGACCGCAGCCATTACCCTCATGGTTGCACTTCCTTTCTTGGTGGCCCACTCTTACTCTGCAGAGTGTACTTCTTTTCTTACTTTTAGCAAATGCAAAACCTCACTACATTTTGTGCACTTATTGTCCAATTCTTTGTTCAGGAAGTCAGCTGTGGTGGCACAGGCCTATAATCTCAGCACTCACGAGGCTGAGGCAGGAGGATCATTGGGAATTCAAAGCCAGCCTAGACTGTATAGTGCGACTGTCTCCAAACAAAGAATTCAAATTCTTTGTACAGGATAATAAGTACCTAGAAAAAAATCTCTAGAAGTCCACAGTATCCCAGAACTCTGCTAGGAGTAGCAGAAGCCTTTATATACTCATTCCCTCCTTTAGCATGTGTAAGGGTCCAATAGGACAAATTCTTCTATATTTAGTTCATTATACACCCACAGTTGACTTTCAACAAATGGTAAATGTTTGAGTTGATGGATGACCTAAGTATTCTGAGTTGATCAACATGCAAGGTATAAATGTACAAAAACATCCCACTGTATCCTATAAGGTTATGCAATTCTACTTTTTTTCTTTCTTTTTTATAATGGGGATCAAACCTACAACCTCATACTTGCTAAGCAGGCGCTTGTTCCACTGAGCTAAACTTCCAGCCCAAGGTTGTGCAACTTGTCATCTGTGTTATGCAATTTTAAACAATTATTTACCAGAAAAAGAAGGGAAAAGGAAAAGAAGAGAGGAGGAAAACAGTGAGGAAAAAGGAAGAAAATGAGAAAGAAAAAAAGAAGGAAAAAGAGAAGGGAAAGGAAAGAGAAAGAAAGAAAGAAAGAAAGAAAGAAAGAAAGAAAGAAAGAAAGAAAGAAAGAAAGAAAGAAAGGGCTGGGGAGTTAGCTCAGTGGAATAAGTGCCTGCCTAGCAAGTGTGAGGTCATGAGTTTGATTCCTGGTACCAATAAATAAGTAAATAAATAAAAATTAAAATATAGACAAAGGGTGGCCCTGAAGCAAGGCCAGCAGATTGCTGTAGCTGCTGGTTTCAAACAGGAGCCTAAAGAGAATTCTTTCTGTGGTCTGTTGGCCAATTTAGAACTTTGGAAATGGAATGGTCAATTCATCAGAAAGAAATAGCAGGTGAGTATGGCAGACTTTGGGGGGCATGAAGAGGAGAGACCCTGGCGCCTCGGGACCTGCACTGTGCGGTTAACTTGGGGTGCCAAAAGAACAAGGAGCTCCTCTCCTCTCTGGAGGGCGGCTCGCACAGGCTGAGAATCAGACATCTCATGTCATCCTGTCCCCTGCCCTGTGTCCCCCTCCTTACGCCCTGCTTAGCAAGTGGGAGCCAGTGAACTACACATTTTGTGAAAAGATTGGCTATGTTATTTAGCATGAGCTCTCCATATGCAAAGATAAGGACAACCATTTGGAAGAAAACAAGAGAGGAGACTGAACAAGATGGCGGACTGGTAGGTAGCAGGAGAGAGATCCTCTCTGAAAGAGACAGCTCAAATGCCAGAATAAAACACCCTGGAGAGACCCAAACAGATAGAGATGGACTCTCACAACCCAGGGAAAAACTAAACCGCAAAAAACCACTCGAATATGAGGTCCTGGGGCTACCATCAGAGAACCTCAGGTCAGCAAGCACGGCGCCCTCCTTGAGCCACCTGAATTCCTGCCCGACCTGAACAAGCGATCCACACCGTAGCGACTGGCTTGAGCCACCGGAGCTCGGAGCTGAACAGCCCTGCATCCAGCTCGCCCAGACCAGCCCTGCGCTCGACCCACCCAGAGGCACCGTGAATTCCCACCGCAGCTGCGCTGAAGTCAGAGGTCGGGGAGTCCTGCAGTTCTCCAGACGGGCATCGGCACATGGTGAGTGGTGGGAAGGGGACCCTCCCACAGGAAAGGTGTAACCGACTGGACAACATGTTAGATTTGTGCAGGACAGCCCTAACTCCATAAGGAAGTGGCTTCAGCTGGTTGCTCCCCTTGCCAAGCGGATTGGTGGGATCTGCTTGGATTAGGCCGCACCCCTGGTGGGGAGACAGTGAGTCACTTCAATATTACTTCCCTGAGATCAGTGCACGCTGACACAGTGAAGGCCTGCAGGGGTTGACTGGCCCGGAGGGGAGGAGCTAGCGCACACTGTCTGTGGGTGAACTCTAATCTCTGATAACCTATTGAAGAGGACTAAAGCTCCTGGCCTGCGCCCTCTAGAGGAGCCTTAACCAACAAGAAAAGGGTCTGGGCATTACACTGTACACTTGTATGGAGGGAACCAAAAACATGACAAAAGGGAGAAATAAGAAAGAACTCCCGGGGCTGGGGATTTAGCTTAGTGGCTTAAGCGCCTGCCTGGCAAGCGCGAGGTCATGAGTTCAATCCCTGGTACCAAAAAAAAAAAGAAAGAACTCCCAGCCCGCAACCCTGAGAACATTGATCCAGGAGAGGTAAATACAAAAGAGCTTGAGGGCAGCAATAATGCAACGTCAAACACAGCGTTAGCGGACATAAAGAGATATAGGCAGGACCTCGTAAGCGGGACCAAAAGTGAAATATTAATTCAAATTAAACAAGAGATAAGTAGATTAATAAAA